>JABUQX010110477.1:0-11167 GCA_015478945.1 Trachelipus rathkii | reverse complement strand
GGGGAAGATTTTGCTCGGAATCATCCTGGACGTGAACTCCCTAGACTTCTAAATATCCATTAAGTAGCATAACCGGGGCGAGTAGTTTGCTTCACTGTACCCATCCCCTTCGCAAAAAAAGTCAGTCAGTCTCAACAGACAGTGAAGCGCCTTACAACCTGGCTTACATCAATCTTGATAGTGAGGATGGCGGCTTTTCAAGATCAAATTAAACCTAATGATAAGATAGAAGAGATTAGATATTGTTAGTCCCTGATTACTTCGTAGACCGAAACACTGAACCTATCATGTCTTACTCCCCAATAACGTTTTCTCATTGCCCTAGGCTGACGCGATCGTTAATGAACAAAGTTGGGTTTTTGTAATTTTGTTTCTATATTTTGTATATTAAGCAATGCAATGGCATGGAGATGCTGGCCTACAGAGTATGACAATTCTTTCATGTGTGGCTTAGGTAATAGGTACTCAAAAGTTTCTTCATTATTTGCATAATTGACTGCATTAGCAACTTATATTTTATGCAGCCCCTTCCTGCGATGCAGTCGAAGAGCCGAAGCGTATTTTTTATTCGTGTCGTGGATGGAATCGTAAATCTGAGTTTCGCCCTGAATTATGGTCCCCGTGCCGGATTTTAATCTCTTTTTCGCGCTTTCTTGTTCCGGCGGACACCGTGAATTTAACTAATTTAACTTCTGTAAAATAAATTGTTGGAGTTAGAGATTTTTCGATTTTTATTAAACGTAAAGACCTATTTTTAAACTTCTACATTATAAATGTAAAATATATTGTTAGATAGTTTGTTATGATTTAGAGAATTATTTTTGTCAATGCGCTGCATATATAACTAATATTTGATTTAAACGTGTATCATTGGTCTGAAGTGATACTCCACGAGGCACGAATTATTTGGTATAATATCAATCTTGGGAAATAGTTTATACTTCTTTTAATTTGCTACCGATATAGTATTCTTTAAAAATGTTCTGAATATAAGAATCTATCGTTAAGAAGAAGTGGAAATGTTCTTAATATAATATTTAGTGCTGATACCCTATATTAATTAATGAATAATTTTCGTATTGAGCCTTGTTCATAATATAATGAATATAATAATAGTCATAATTGTGTATTAAATTACGCAAATAGAATATCGAAATACGAAAAATCCAAAATCTCAGTAAAATAATGGATTAAAATAGATAATCAGTCAAAATAAAGAAACAAAAATAAAAACAAGAGCAAATAGATGCAGTAGACAAAATTATATGATAATATATGAACAGCAAATATTGAAATATAATATTAAAAATATTTCGGCAAAAATATTTATTTAATAATATTATCTGTTCTTCTGGCTGTGTTCATGGTGTCCTTTTTGCTATTAGAGTGTCCATGAATTTCTGGTATTTTACGGATACTTCGTCCCGTGCGAATAAAAAGCTCGTAAATACGCATCCCCAATTTTATAAATAACTCGTCCGTCTCCTCGTCTCAAAATTTAATTTCATATCGCCTAATTGAGGAATAATAGACTATAAAATACAAGTAAAAATAATTTGAATGAAAATGTAAAAAGATCTGCATAATCAATTAACATGCACGGTGTGTCTATAGTCTCTGTATATCAATGCATGGCTCGGCAAAGTGGCTACAGCCGCACTTATATGATAGTTATCAATTGGGGGTTATCATGGGTGGTCTACTTATATTTAAGTACGTTTAAGATTTCGTTTATAATCTATAATAAGACTTTCACTATACTACCCCTATTATAGGATTGACTATATCGTATTATATATATATTATTTTTCCTCATGCATCTTCTACTATATTTCTAGCATTATTATTAGTATAATTATACTAGCTTATCTTATACTCACCTGAGTTTTATTTTTCACTTTGGATCTCTTATATTATAAGTTAGTGGCTGTAGATCTTTATTTATATGGCTATGCGTATCTTTTTTCCCGCGAAGAATGGGAAGAGCTTTTGTCCGCGTACATGCATGCCGCAACGAGAAAAGTAGTTGAAGTAAATACCGTGACGTATATTGTTGGGTAGGCGACTAAAGAAAGCTTCGAGTCTTTACTTGTTCTTTTCGTTTCTGCTTTCCTCTGTTCTTAATACTTTTGGTGTGATGAGAACTCGTCGCAGTCAATAAAATCCGTATCACTATGAGTTCATTGAGAACCTTGCATTTTCCGTTCACCTGTCCTCGGGGTGTGGATTTTTTTGGGTCTTTTGTTTGCTACGACCTTTCACTATATTATTAGTACATTTATGGCGTTCCATATCATATCTCGCACATATCAATATCTTCCCTCTGGACAT
The DNA here is from genome assembly GCA_015478945.1 of Trachelipus rathkii. NCBI lineage: Eukaryota > Metazoa > Arthropoda > Malacostraca > Isopoda > Trachelipodidae > Trachelipus > Trachelipus rathkii. The sequence continues at coordinate 8,836 of JABUQX010110477.1, read as the reverse complement.
TTCTTTGTGTCGTCCCCCTCTCTTTCGGCGGGTGTGGCGTTGCCGTTTTTTTTGCTCTTTTGCATTTCAGTCCTTCGTGGCAAAGCCCCGCACACACTCCTATTCATAAGCATCTTGTCTTCTCGCTCTCTTGCCAAACTCATCATTTCTCTCCCTCTTTCAGACTGCTTTTACATTCATCAATCCGTCTTTTTCTTCTGTTTACTATTGACCACTATTCACTCATCTTAACTAACGACTACATCATTTCACGTCTCTTTCCGAGCGATACGCAATAACACATAATATATATTAATTAGTAAGATTATATATACTATATATCTAGTATATATATATAATATTTTTATATATTATATATAATATAATTATTATATAATATATATAGATATATATTAATATATCTTCTTTCTTTCTCACCTTTCTTCAACAGATTGGGGGTAAAGGTGCTGTACAAGCATCTGAAAAGAAAAAGCAGTAGGAGAACATGACAAACGTCTAAAAGAAAAGCCCAGCTTTACGCCTCCTCTGTAGCGATGTGAATTCAGTGAGTAGCTCGTCCGACAAAAATACACCTAGAGCAGTTTTCATTGTTTTACGGGGCGTTCGCGGTCGGTCGTTGGTGTGTGCTTGGTGTTTTCATTCCTCTGTGTGTTCGTGGTTTTGGTCGAAGGACTCGTTCCTCAATTATGGTATAAATTGTCGTCAGTGTGATGGTGTTTATTCTCCATGTCATTGCCAGGTAGGACCACAAAACCATGCACACCCAATGACCAACCACCCCGCCATCTCTCCTAATCAAGGCTAGCGTTATTGCTGGCTGTATAAGCGATCCGCAACACTCACAATCTGATCTCTTTGCATGCAGCTTTTCGTTGGTGGCTCTACTGGACATAATGAATTTCCTCTTTTAATACGTGAAATCATCAAGTGAGGGTTTCGGTCTTCCCAACATCATCTCTCACTATCACTCTAAAGTCGGAATATAACAACAATCCGACTTCATCGAATTCGTCTTTCAAGCATTACCGAATTACTGAGTTTTTCTAATATTGGCCTTCATTTATTCTCCTCATTCCCCCGTTCTTTTTAACCACCACGTTTGCGGCCAAAAGCCTTTTTTTAACCGGGTGAGCTTCTCTAATACGGTTCATAAGAATCCTCAAATCTTATATTTTTCTACACATATGCATATAATAACCTAAATTTGTCCATCTGAACACATTGAATCTTAGATGTATATTCTTATTCCAGACATATCTCGACTTACATACCCCACATAACACAGTACATACCTCATTAAAACTGTGACGCACCTCAACGAACTTATGTCCCTTGTCTTCATGCCAGAGAAACTAGATTTGATTTGGCATACTCAGAACCACCTGTTCCATGGCAATCCAAATAATTAACGCTAATTGTTAAACCCGTCACTATGGCCTCCTGATCATTCAATTGTTGTTTCACGCCAGTGTAAAGACCTTTACTCATCCTGTATACCTTCAACACGCAAATCTACAACTCTAAATTACTTGTTAACCTCGAGAGTTCAGGTATATTGTGCTCCAGCTAACTCATGTTTCGAGTGTACACTCCTACTTAGATCACGTATCTTTAGAGGACATGTCTCGCTTCAGAGGAGTACTCGCACTGAATCCGATCCAGAATTAACCTTACTTCTTGGATGTGTATGAGGCGAGTGTCGTGTGAAAAACCTTATAAGAGACGGCTGACCTGTAGGGATGTTTCCTCTTGCATAGGCGCTGTGTGCTTTCGTTTTCCGTTCTTTATTCATTATATTACTCTCTTTGCTAATCTCAATCCATTACTATCTTAAAGTTCATTCATTCAAACTCTTTTATCAGAACATAGCTTGCTCATCATACAGGAGACCCATAAATCACTAAATAATATGTAAGTTTTTCCCAGTCGCAGCAGTACGAATAGGTAGGGCGGGGTGACCGTAGGTCCGCCTTCTCTTAGGAGGGTGGACGTTCAGTCCACTCGCTAACATACATCTCTACATACAACCAAATAATGATCAAGACATAAAAATAAACAAATCAAAAAAAAAAATTGCGTCATCATCATTTAATAGCCATCCTTAACGGAAAAACAGCTGTGGGATGAAGCTGGTTTAACAGAATTGGGGAATTCAAAAGTTTCAAGAGTTTTGCAAACAAACAGACTCTTCAAAGTCACAAGAGACCTGATGGACGTTTGAAGATGGTGGACGTTTCTCGAATTGCATTTTTTTACTATATAACCCCATAATCATATATCGATTATTGCAGGGATATGAGGATTTCAACAGGAGGAGACATACACAACCCTGCTCAGTAAGCCTCGCGAGTTAATTCAAAATCGTGATAAAAAAAGCTCAATGGCGCCACTATATTCTACCAAGACACATTTCTTGTTACAACCGCTCAAAGATCGTCCATACACTAATACCTTTTGATTCCATTACAAAGCCTAACCCGACTTGTAACACAATACTATCACTCAATCCTCGCCATTAAAGCTTCCCGTATGAACTCTAATCCATCTTGTACGCTGGTTGTATCCATAAAAGCGTAAAGATAACATGTTCTTTTCTGACTCATGTTCTTCCTATCATTGTTTACTAATATATAGTATATATATTATATATATATATATATACTATATTATATATATATATATATATACTAATATATATATTATTTATAATATATATATATTAATATATTAATATATATTAGTAAGTATATATATATCATATTATATGTGCAAAAAAGTAATGTGCATGTGGCTAAGTACGGCAAGTTAGAATGGTTAAAGGAGTGGTGGATGAAGAGGTGAAGCAAAGCGGCTAGAAAGTAAATAAAGAAGCGTGTTGACATTAACTCAAAAGCTAATGATGAGTTTCAAAAGAAAGATGTTTGAATTATATACAGGAGGAAAAAGAATACTAAAGGTGCAATACGTAGGCTCATAAAATCAAAGAGTAAATAACAGTTTTGGAAGGAGGAATAATGGGGTGACTAACAAGGGAATAGGTAAGCTCTTGCGAAGGAAAGCGTCGAAAGTTATAGAATGAGAATATAGGGAAACTGCTTAGAATAATGAAAAGGGATGTGCTTTTGTAACATTGATGAATAGTGATGTGATGGGAGTCGTGGAAGAACACTTCGAAAATCTGATAAATTTGGCAGTAATCGAAGAGGTATTAGTGAACTGTGTGAGGGTTTTGATGGTGCAAGTAAGAAAAGGTATTTTGGGATGAGGTCATTAGCAAGGAGAGGTAATGGGTAGAGTGAGAAGGTGAAAAATGGTAAATCTGCAGGTATATTTGAAATTACTGGTGAAATGATCAAGAGTGAAGGCGAGATGGTGATTGGATTGGATTGGGGGTTGTGTAATAAAGCGTTTATGGAGGGTAATAGTTCCAAGGGACTTGGATGGAGAGCTTTTTAGTACCCTGATAAAAGGGTAAGGGAGATAAGGGAAACTGTAGAGATTATAGGTGAATTAGTTTATTGGAGTGTTGTAGGGAAGATATATTGCTGGTATTGTTGTCGAAAGAGTGCTCCGGTGACTGAAGGACTGATTGTGAAGAATAAGGTTCGTTTAGGAAAGTGGTAGATGTGGTGTGGATCAAATTTTTACATTCAAACAAATAATTCTTGCAAGACAAATGAAGAGAAAAAGAAAAATTGTATTAGGTTTTATGGATTTGCAACAGGCGTATGTAGTGGTTAATGGAAGCTCTAGGGGGCAGGTGTCTAGTGATATAATGTGTTGTGTGTAGCCTTCTGAATCGGAGATGAGTGGATGGGCCGCTATACGTATTAAATTGCGGATGATTTTGTTCTTGTGTGGGTGAGTCTGAAGAGTAGTTTGCAGAGATGGTAGATGAGATTTGGCAGGTGTATTAAAAGGACGGGCTGTAAAGTAAATCGTAGATTAAGAGGTAAGGTTTCATGTTATGAGTGAGGTAGCCCTCACGCTGAGTTATGTGTTAAAGTGAACAGCTGGGAACAAGTGTCTGATTTAAATATTTGGGGTATGTGTTGATGAGAAGGGAACGGATGATCGATTGTAGTGAAAGTTGTGAATGTAGGAAGGTGGCTGGAATTAAATCGTTTGTGAATGTAAATGACTAAGTCTTGAGTGCGTAGGGTCTTGCATGAGGGTAGTTTGTTACCCGTGTGTGTATTGTAAGCAGCGAGACTTTGTCTGGAATAAGAAGTATGGATCTAAAGTTCAATGTGCTCAGATAGACAATCTTAGTGGCGTGCTAGTGGTGAGATAGGAATTTGACAAAATGAGGAATAACCATATTAGAGAGTTGTGAAGTGGAAGAAAGGGGTAAACGAAAGAATAAATGAAAGTTTGAGATGGTTTGGTCTGTGGAAAGGATGAATGTAATGTCGTTGATTACGATGTATAGTGGTGTAGTGTGTTGGTGGAACCTACCGGTTGGGAGACCGAATGAAAAAGGGATTGAGTCGGTAAATGGAATGTTTGAAGAGAGAGAATGCGAGTTTGGCAGAGGCAGATAGAAAGTCATGATAAGGAGAGAAGGCGGGGTGTCTGAAGAAGGTATTGGTTGTCTGGCACTTGGCCAGCGGATACCCACATGACGACTACCATAGTGGTTGATCGGTCGCCGGTCTTCATGAACTCTAGGTCAGTTATAAGCTTTCAAGCTAGCTTCTTATTTACTAATTAATGTTACAGGGTGGGCGTTAAAAAAAGTGTAAGGCTGGCTTTTGTTTTTTCGACATTTTCATGTTCTCCTACTGCTTTTCTTTTTCTGCTGCAAGAGAGAGGAGAATATAATTCAATATATTTTAGAATTTTAGACCAAACTGAGGAAATTTTAAAATTGAGGAGCCAGAGCAGATCTGTAGCCAGATATTTTAAAATGATGGAGCAGGAGCCAACAAATTTTCTTTACTGGCACCGCAGCCCTGATATCAAGAAGGTGATAAGCCCTTATCAAAATTCCCACTTACTATCAGTAATCTTATAACTTTGACCCGATTGATTAGCTTTGATAAGAATGAAACTCTTCAAGTTATTCAACGATTCAATAAGCTTTTGCCTCATCAACTGAAGATAAACATGACCACCAAGACTCATTTCCTGCATGCTAACGACATCCACCGATTCTGCAGCACATTCATCGCTCACGAAGGAGTAAAGTTTCCGCGTCATCATGCACAAACAATCAAATTTTTGTTTTGCAGTTTCCAAGTGAATTAAAACATAATTCCTGTAAATAATAATACAAATAAAAATGATGGTGATGGACAGTCATGTATAATAAAACCTCAATAATAATAATAATATAATAATAATAATAATAATAATAATAATAATAATAATAAAATAATCAAAAATTAATAATAATAATAATAATAATAACAATAATAATAATAAAAAATTAAAAAAAAAGCAAGTACGAGCTATTTGCAAAAAATAAATCCCAATTCAGTTAAATTTAAAAATCCAAATACATGACCCCTAAAGAGTACATAGAAGTAAAGGAATATGGAGAGGAGGAGGAGGAGAGGAGGGTGAGCGAGGAGGAGAGAGGAGGAGAGAGAAGGAGGAGGAGGAGGAGGAGAATGAGGAGGAGAGACTACAGAATATAATAAGAAAGAAAATATAAATAAGAAAAAATTAAGATTCGGAATTACAACCAAATGGAGTAAAAGAAGAATTTAAATCAAACAAATAGATAAATAAATAAATAACGACACCTAATAGATCCAGAGTTAAAAAATGAATAAGAATAAAATGATTGTGAACATTAAACAAAATAATTATATTTTTGAGGCGAGATGTTTGAGAAACCAGAGCATAAGAGATATAAGGAAAAATGACGGATATGGAAAGTACATATTTTCACTTGTTCAAGACATATAAGAATAAAAGACTAACGAACATATATAATAAAGAAAATATAAACAAAAAATGAATGATACAGAAATATACAGTTAGTAAATGGAGGAGGGTTAAGTAGTAATACTTAATAGTTAGAGGAGTAGAGGAGTTCAAGGGGCGGCGATTTAATTCTTTAATGTAAAGGATTCCAATAATCTTGACAGGTCGAGAGATCAGAGAGTAGCGACTGAATGCAAAAAATGTTAAATAAGATGAATGAGGGGGTAAGAGTCGAGTATGTAGGAACGGATTGAGGAAATGGTCCACCTTAAAACTCTCTTCACTTTTAACTTCTTCCCACCTAACCTCATGAACATATTCAAACCAAAAAATCCCCTCCCCACAGTACATAAACTTTCAGTTTACTTTAAGATCCCCTACATTGGCCATTCCCACCCCTCATTAATCTTTGACCTACGCAAACTCCTTAATACCTTCTTCCCTCAACTTCACCCCCACCTCATTGCTACTATTCCCCTTTCCATTAGCTCTTTCTTTCCCTATAAAAATATGCTCCCTATGTTGTTGAAATCTTCAGTTGTCTACATTTTTAAATGTGCAGATTGTAATACTTGCTATATAGGCCAAACCAGCCTTCAACTACAACTGAGAATACATAAACAAATAGGCACATCATTTCGCACCAACCTCCCCATATTTACCCCCGAACACTCCTCAATCAATTCCCACACACACGACTCTGGTCACCCCCCTCCCCTTCTTGGATTTTAACATTTTGCATTCAGCTACTTCTGATACTGACCGTGAGATTTTGGAATCCCTTTACATTAAACAATTAAATCACCCCTTGAACTCCTCCCACTCCTCTACCTCTCTAAGTATTACTTAACCCTACACTCCATTTACTAACCTGATAATTCTGTATTCATGCATTTTTTGTTTAACAACTATTTATATATAGATATGCATATCCTTTTATTCTATATATACCTGCCATGTTTAAATATATTCCTTTGCATATCCGTCATTTTTCCTTATATCTATGCTCTGCATTCTCAAACATCTCACCAAACCAACTAATATTTCTGTTGTCGTTGCCCCTTGATTTTATTCTTAATTAATTTTTTTGAGTCTATTAGTGTGTTATTTATATATTATTTATTGTGCAGGAACTTGTAATAAGATTTATGTTATCTTAATTTTAATGCGTAGTCTAAATTTTTCCATTTACTAATTGTGCATTGTGTCCCTTATATATATATAATATATATTATATATTATATATAATATATATATATATATATAATAATATATATATATATAATAATATATTATATGTATATTAATATATAGTATATATAAATAATATATATATATAACCATTATTCACGTTGATATGTAATTTAAATTATCTTAATTCAATTTTAAGTCTCGTGATACCAATTAATCATAGTCATTATTTTAATTTTAAATCTCTTTTTAACTTTTGTAATATTATGTGTGTTGTCCTTGCACCTCCTTGAGGATGGAATTCACGAGACTCCCAAACGAGTTGAGGATAATTAATAAATCTTTATGTCTCTTATCCGTTCCTGAATCATCCTAGATTTATATTAGAGAAATAGAGATTCCTATAAAAGACAAGACAATATCTAAAAGAGATATATAGAATAGAGTATAAATATATATAATATAGAAAATATATAATACAAGTAGGGTATAGCATTTGCATCAGTAATTGATTTTGTATATTTAGAATTTATATTAGTACTTTAATTGTTGAAAAATACAAACTATATCATATATTAGATTTATGATTATAACTAATACAAAAAATAAAGCTTAAATTTTATTATTATAAAATTCTTTAATTTTATAAGTTTTGTAGGTATAGCTCTAGAAAAAAAAATTCCCACTAATATTTGTAATACCAAGTTAATCCTATCAAGTTAGGTTTCTCCATTCCAGCTGCACCTAGGATGGATTTTGATGACGTTGAAAATCATTCAATGAGAAAAAAAATAAAGCAGAAAATGACAAGAAGAATACAAAGAATAATAAGTAATAATATATATAGAATCACTCATAATTAATAAAGAAATGAGAGAGAGAATATAGATAGAAGATAGAGAACTAGGAGAACGCCAAAATGAGAGGAAAGAGAACCGAGCGGAATGACGATCAGATCACCATCCAAGAGAGAGTAGAGAGAGAGGAGAAGGACAAGATAGAGAAGAGAGTAGTCATCAACATACGAATCGAAGTAGTCAGATGAGCAACTGAGAAGTATTGTCAGAGTATTGTCAGAGTCGTATCAGTCTTACTTCTTTGCTGAGTCTACTCGACGCAAGTCTAGCTTATTGGCGATGCGTTTTTCATTCAGAGAATATATACTGAAGATTCTACGCACATCTATTATTTTAACTTCGTAAGTCTAGAGATTTAAATATTATTTATAGATTACTTAATAATAGTCTAATCATGTGTATAAATATTATATACTACAATAATTATAGTTCAACACGACGGCTATAAATAATATATTTTTATTTTATATTTATAAAACTATTTGCAAGTTTCCCTTCGTCTTTGTTGGATTAGAACTTGTATATTAACATCCCCTCAACCGTTCCAACCAAGCTGAATGAAAATTAATGTGATTTATAAGAGAACGAGAATGTTTTTTTAATCCCCCAATACATACTATCTCTAGTCTGAATTGCGCGAGATCATGCACGATCGAATAATGATTTCCAAGAAAAGAAAGAATTAGAAGAAGAAAGAATGAACCTACTCATCCTGTCGTCAGTGCTTACAGTCAACCCCCACCCCACCCATCTTATCGGTAAAAACATATGCGTCTTCAGAGTCAAAGCAATCTCTCCAGGGATAGTTAGTGAAAAAGTGATGCAAAGCCGAGTTTTTGAATTTTAAAGACGGT
>JABUQX010110476.1:10000-39271 GCA_015478945.1 Trachelipus rathkii | reverse complement strand
TATGATTTTTTTTTCCCTTTTTGATCAGATTTAAAGAATTATTACCTGCACAAGATATCACGTCTCATTAGTATTAAATTTAAAGAACTTTTCTCAAGTTTTTCCACATTTTATATTTATATAAATATATACTATATACTATATTCAAATATACCTATATAACTATAACTATATTAATAATACTAAGTCTATAATTATATACTATATATATATATATAGTATATAATATATATATCAGGACTTACCATATACATAAATATAAAAACTACACTTCTTATTGTGCTATCTATCCCTTTTTCAGAGAAGAGTAGCACAACCAATGATGTGGGACTTTACTAAGGAAATCTGAACTTTTAAGGTCCCGCACATCCCAAACACACGCTGGCACACCAACGTGTTCGCATTACTCGAGTTTTAATTCTTTCGCCTTCCTAGGATAGATAAACTTCCAACTGCGTACAACGGAGAAATTGAACCAAGCCCCGCTCGTCGATCGCGGATGACGTCAGTGCGGTGAGTCACCTCCTGGCGCAACGACCAATGCGTTCTTAATATTAATATATATATATATATTAATAAAAATAAATATATAAAATTTATAATTACTTTACATATATTATGTAAAAATACTACGTACTTATATATACCGGATATACTATGCTATCGTATACTAATATTATATATATATCTAATATATATATATATAAAGTACTAGATATTATGACTATATATTATTCGAGTTAATCTTTTATACCTCTATAATATCTTATTATATACTATAAACCATCATAATATCAATACATTATAATATATATCACAATATATAATATATAATAGCATATAATCAATAACTATATAACACCAACCGCTCACAAACGAGACCAAGATAGAAGCCCTAGATCTATGAACGGCGGTGCTGCGCCCAATTTTTAAATACAAAATATAAATTAATGCATTACGAATTGCGAATCACCCAATTTTTAAAGTTTAAATACCAATTACAAATCTCTGTCTCCAAAGCAAAGAATGTCAAGACGTTAAGAACACGCTCCACACGCTCACACGCCGAACAGTGACGATATTCCTATCACCTTTGGATCTCATCACGTAGTTGGCGCGAGTTGCTCTACCTACTGATACAAGTCTAACGCGACGACTAACGACGAAAGAACGAATATGTAATAGTGTGTTAGATCCATTCCTTCTTGATAACATTATGGGAAGATAAGAATATATCATATGAAGATTAAGACCTACTGCGCTATACCTAAAAGCCGACATATTCATTCTTTCATATAGATCTTATACTGTTTTACATTATACTAATAAATATATACATAATATATTATACTTAATAATAAATGACTAAATAATAATCAATGTATACCATACTATATATATTATACTAATAATAGGTAAGACATATTATAATAACCTATAATATATATCATAATAAATATATTAACTTATACATTATATAATATATATATAATACAACTATTATCATGGACTACCTGATTATATATAACAATATATAACTTTCGACCACATACCATACTATATATATATATATATAATTATCTCTGACCTAGTACTATATACATATACCTTATACAACAGTCACTTAGATATTCAGTACACGTTAAAACTAAATATATATATATCAACTAGGTAGTTACAGATATATTATAATGTCATAATATAGTATATTACCAAGCTATACACATGAATATAAATACTAATTAGTAATATAAATGATATATTACATAGTGTAGTATATCTATTACAAAGATTGTAATATATATATTTTAAAGTTATGATATAGTATGACATATACGTATATAATATATATAATGATTATAATTACTATCTGGATAAACATAATATATAACTATATAATTATCTATAATCTATATAAATAGTAGTACATATATATATATACTTATATACAATATACATATAATCACTACGTATATATCACTTATATAATATAAAATATTTATGTGATAGTTGTAGATATCATATTATAATACACGAGGATCTTCTACCGTGAAACAGCTACCTAAATAATATACATATAATTACAAAGTATACTATATAACAATACTATCACTCAATACTACATTAACTTAATATATTATAATATAATACTTAAAACAATTATATATATTTAGGATTTAGATATATATTAATATAATAATATATAATATAACATATATAAATATTATAAATACAATATATTATATAATATAATATTAATAATATGTATACCCACTCTTTTGGCCTAATATTACTATAATTAATATAATTCATACTTGAAGTATTATAGGTACTATATATATATATTATACTGCTATAATATATATATACTATATATATATTAATATATATTAATATATATATACTTAATAATATTCAGTTGGCACTAACTCCGCAAACACTTATTTACTATTTGAAAACTCTCTCTCTCTCTCTGCTCTCTCTCTCTTCTCAATCTCTATCTCTCTCTTCTCTATAGTAATATATATATAGAATTATATACATATTTTAATTATGATTATATATAATACTATTATATTATAGCAGTATCAATATAATATATACCATATATAATCATAACTTAGTATATCAATATATATAGTATTAACTGACTAATTAACGAATATATATATTTATTACTACCTAACTAATATGATATATAAATACTATAACCTAGTTATAGTAAGTGAATATATTAATAGTATTAGGTGTAATGAATACTATATACTTAATATATATATTAATAATATTACTAAGTAATAAGTATTAAGCTTTGATTATAAACTACTTATATATAATATTATATATATATATATATATATTATATATAAATATACAATATATTACTAAACTAAGCTATTATCTAACCATATTATATAATCATTAAGTATATATTATACTTACTATATATATAAATACGTATATAACATATATACGTATCTATAGTATTATAATTAAATACTAACCTCATTACTCTATATATATACTACTATATATATATATATAATATATAATAAACTTCTATATATAATATTAATTATATATACTCACAATATTATATTATATGCATCATTAATATATACTATATATAATATATTATATAATACATATATATTATATATATAACACTATATTATTATATATATAATATATATAAATCAGCTCCCGACTATTATATATATATATAGACTATAATAATATCTATACTATACTATATATTATATACACAGAACCCCAACCGCCGCCCGCACGGCTTAAGAAGTAACTACCACTAGATCCGTACCTACTCAGCAATCGCTATTACTTATACTATAATTACATATACATCACATCTATATATAACTTAATAATATAATCATAATTATAACTATTAAGCTACTAACTTATAATATAATTATCATATCCGCATGTAGCATATAAAAGTTAAGATAAGTAAATAGATGATATAATTACGATAGTACCGTAACTAATTCTATTATATACGCAAATATTCATTATAACCTATAATATGAATATAATACTATCAGATAACTAAGCCCGATATTAATAAGAAATTAGATAATATGTAGACAATGATATTAACAGTATAAAGTATAAAATATCAAAGATATAAGTCATATCAAATACCCCAATAACACGACATGATAAAGAACCCAGGATACACGCAGAAGTAACGACCAGGAAAAGGAACTCGGAGCTATCCATCATACCACGCGAGAGATAAGAACAGATATAAATAATAACAGATAAACGAAGAACGGTGAGAAGAATAGTAAGAAGGACAGAGATAAACACCAGAAGACAGAAGGAGAGCAAAGACCAGAAGCAGAAGGAAAGGAAAGAGTGGAATAATGAAGCCATATATATATATTTATAATCTATAGTAAGTTAATATATAAGATATACTTAACATATTATATACCCTGCTTTGAACCTTATAATATATTATTATAATTATATGATAAATAGTAAACGTATAATAAATATATATATTTAATATACATAGAATATATATTATAATTCAATACTAACGGACTCCACAACAAAAACAAAGAGATACACAGCGGCGAACAGCACACGGTCCCATAATAAACTATTTTTTATATCATTGCAACCTGTTCGTGCCCATGTATTTGTATATTCAAAACCTACATCTTAATTTTTTAAAACTAAAAAATTACGTGTTGGTTTATTAAGTACAGAAGAATTTATTTTTTTCAGGCAACATATTCTCCACTGTATATTTCTTTATAATTTATAATTTTTGATTTTGTGATAAAAAATAATGATTATTTAATAAGTAATGGTTATAAAGGGACTAATATTAAGAACATATTTTGCATATAATAAAACATATTGTAGATCATGTCAGCTATGAAGATAATTTAATACTCTATAAGTCACTGATAATGACTATTCGCCAATTGCTAATTGGGGACGATCCTACGTCCTATTTCTTACATGTTGTTAAGGCAATTATTATAAAATACAGGCAGGCTGTTACATGCATCCCTATTTGTACTTTAGTCAATTTCGAATATAGATCTCACACACACAATACTGTTTCTATGTAATCAATTTTCATTTTAATTTAATTGGACCACTTTTTCTCCACAAAAAAAGAAGAAAAGGAGAATAAGACTAAAATAGCGATGCAAAACGCAAGAAGTCTTTTGAAGGACGGGATAAGTTTCTACGTAGACACTCAACAGGTAAAACCTCCAACAAAGAAAAATTAAAGATCAAGTGCCCTAAAGCGTGAACTATCATATCAGTCGACTGAAGGAAGCACACGCTAGATAGCCGAAGAAGACAGAGAGTGACAGGACAAGAGAAGAAAGGTCCGCCAATGGAACTAGAAACAAGATAATTAAATACATGATAAAATAGTATAAATTATATATATAATTGCACTATAAAATAATATCAATAGTCGTATAATTATATATATATACTATTAAATATAATATATATAATATATATAATATATAATATATAATAATTAATATAAAATTATATAATATATTATAATATAAATATAGAAAATATAAATCATATAGGTAGATGTGAGATTTAGTTTACACATGTGTTGAATGTGTGTGTGTCCTTGATAGAACACACAACAAGTGTGTGTGTGTTCGAACATCAACACTTACCAACCAATAGAGTAAGACAATCATGTGTGTACCTGCTGTCTCGTGGTGTGTGGTGACCGAAGAAAAAATCAATCCTAAACGCCTAAATACTAGTGTGTGTAGGCTGTGTGTTGTGATGATATGGAGTGTGAAAACAAATCTAATATAAAGTGTGAGTGGTGGTCGTGTAGCAGTGTGTGTGTGTGTGTGTGTTGTGGTGTGAGTGTGTTGTGTTGTTGTTGTAGAGTGTGTGTGTAATGTGTGTTGATGTATAACTAAATAGGGATGTCTGTAAGTCGCTGTAAACATACACTGTGTGGATGAGTTTTCACAAAAAGTTTCTCGGGTGGGGAAGTGCATAATCTTGATTTAAGTTCGAAAAGTAGTAGAAAACCTTTGAATCAAGAATCTGCCATTATTTTTGGACATCGCACTTATAGTGTTTGACCATTCGTTCATCATCCAAATTTATATATATATACCATTCCAATTTTCTTTAGGTTTAATTATTTTTTAATATTTATCATGGCAGAGAGAAAAGAAAAGACAACTAAAATTATATAGGTTGTGATTTTGTTCTGTTCATGTTTACTCACGCACCGATATAAAATTGTTATGACGAACGTTTAACAGTGCATTTGGGGTCATCGGGAAGGGGAATTGACACAAATAATGTAATTAACCATCACTAAATAATTTTGGACCACTAATCAATACATTGACCTGATACAATATTATAAAAATAATTAAAAAAGATAAGCGTGAAAACATACTTATAATAAACCTTAAAAAACTTGAGTATTGTACTCTTTCGAGTTCCTGATATAAGTGAGAGTGAAAAAAGTCTAAAATGCGCAAAAAAAGACTCAAAAACTACAAATAGATCATATTACAAATGAGAAATAATAAATCAACTATTGTGATAGAGTTGTGATCACAAGACAGATAGATGAATTGACGTAAATAACAATTTTATAAAAACGTAATTATATTATTAAATAAATAAAGTATAAACTATAAAGTAGATTTCCCCTTAAAAGAACTCTAAAATTTATTAATCCACCGAATTTTATGTTCGGTGTGAAAAATTGTAATAAAATATGACAAGAATGAAAACATTAACATATCTATAATTATAACAGATTTTAGAATTAATTAATTTTTTTTATATGTTTTTTTATTTATGAAGGAAAACACAATTCGATTTTAACTCAACAATTAATTGGTTACTACATGCAATACTTCGCGCCTATCTAAAAGTGGACACCTTGGAGCCTGGTTATAAAACACTAATATAACGAACATGTCTCGACATCTGAGGGTTACCTTCTAGGGAGGGAACGCTTAAAGCATGGTTCTTGTGACTTCAAAGAAGATGAGAGTGGTTAAATCACTCTTACCTAACGTGCGGAAGCGACGCGAAGGATCACCAACTGATAATAAATGGAAGATTACCTAAATAGGTAGGGCAAATTAATGATAGCTATACTCATGTGGAACTTTCCTCTGTGTGATGACCGCGATTTCTGAAAAGCATAAAGCTGATAAATCACAATAAAGAAAGAATGTCAGATCATCCTTGATGAAAGATAATAAACCCCTAAGTATAGTGGACTATGACGGTTCTCTCCTTTGTAGTAAAATATAATTTAATATATCATACTATATATATAATATACTATATATATATACTTAACTTAAATTAATATATACTATATTAATATACTATCCTACTGACATATATATATATATACCTATAGCAAACTATTTATAATCTATATAATTCCTATTAATTCATAACTAGGCTTAATATTCAAATTATCTCTTTCTTCTACAGCACTCGCACCGTATAACTCAAAATTCTTCTAGATTCACTCCAACAATCTGAATATAATCATAATCCTCGAACATAATATAATCGGTGATTCCCTTACATATCGAAAAAACCCTATTCGATCAATATCTTCAATTTTGTTTGGTATAATACAGGAGATAAGAATGAGGCACCCATGTCTGCGGGTTTTGACCTCATATGGAATATACGTTGACTTGGCCTCACTACTAGTTCTGTGCAAACTAACTTACAATTAAAAGAATTTTAGTGTAATCTCTTTATGTCTATCATACACATTTTTATTCTTTCTTAAATATTGAATAATTATAATTACGGATCTTACATTTCTCTATTTTCAAGCATAAAAGTTCTTGTTAAATTACAATTATGATTATCATGATCATTGTTTTGACAATGTTTAACATATTAATGACGTTTTCAAATCAAACATTATAAATCAGTTACATTTAGTGACTTTTTAAATATTAATTCTTTTCAGTTTTAATAACATATATTTAATAATGATCTTGATGCTTTAAAAGCCTATCTTATAAAAATAATCATTCTGCATTTTATAATATACCATAAAATTATAGGTTCTATATACAAGTGAAATAAATTAGTGGTATCGACAAACAAGTGTTTAAAGGGAAGGAAGTAGTTAACGCAAATTTTTCTTTTTCTATTAATACCTAATGACGAAAGAAGTCACAACTAACTTGTGGTAACAAGTTAAACATCCACCTCACTGTTAATACACTACCGTGAAGTTTTCAGAGTATTATTTACAAGCCATATTTATTACTACTTACTATATCATAAAATACTATATATATATACTTATATATAATATATCATAATATATTACTCTATACCATATCAATATATATATATAATGAATATAACATAAATATAACTATATATACTACTATATAATTTAAAATTATACAATATTATTATAATACTAAATATTATTATAATATATTAATATTATTAATTAACTAATACTAATGATAATAGTTTATATCATATTTAGTTATTAATACTTAATATACTAAATAATATTATATTATATATATATATATATATTTACTTACAAGTAATCTATTACTTTAATACTATATTATATATATATATATCACACTTCTTCTATAATTCAATTTATAAACATACTATATATTATTATAATATTTATTAGTTAAAATAATCTGTCTACATTGTAATAATAGTTAGGGGTGGATCACATCATGATTTTCACTATTTACTCATACCTAAGCCTAAACCAATTTGTTGAAACAATCATGAAAAGGTTTTTAGTTTATTTAAGTTTTGATTTTCCTTCTTGCGAGATTTAAATATTTAACATACGATTCTTAATTAGTGAAGACAAGTTCGGGGCCTTCATAATGCATTAGTTTAGGGCTAACTGGGGCTACATACTTTACACAACTAATCCAGTAGAGTTAGTGGAGACTAACTCTATTAGGGGCTTATACATAGTATGCCAATTATGAAAGTTATGGTCTATATATTCACTACTAATAATCTACTAATATAAATTCCGCTTAACTCCACTGTGATAACTTCGGTAACTCAACGTATATCTGTAGATACAACTATATCACAAATTATTATAGATTATAGTAATACTTACTATAATATATTAAATTATATATACTGGGGTACATATATGTTTATACTTATATATACAGAGAGAGCCGAAACTCCCGCAAATCTGCAACTTCCCGTAGGGACTACTCGCTGCTCCCAAGCACGGACGTAACACATCTATAAAAACCAGCAAGTCTTCTATTTTCGCCAAATTTTAATTTAAAACTTGGGAAAAATAAATCGTCTCAACATAGGAAAAACACGTGCAGTATTTTGTTTTCAAAATATTTTTTACAAACAATTAAACTAATGTTTTATGGCCCTCAAAAATTTAAATATCGAAAAAATATAATATATAATTCACGGTAATAAAAAGGAGTTTTAAATACCTTTTTATTTCCTTAACAACCTTCCAATTTAAAAGAACAATAGGACGGCATCTTGTAACTAATGCCTACTATACCGGGGGGAATCGGCGAACAGGTCAATCGTCCGGCAACCCGGTTTTCGAAATCTTCTTGAAATTGCTATTGTCCCGAGGGCCTTAACGATAAATCCATTTAGTTGTATTAGGAACTACTTTGCGGTGGCTATTAAAGTATAGGGTTAGGATAAAGTTCTCCCTTTGTTTCACGGTAGACACAGAAATGTTTCCCTAAAAATTTGTATTTAAAATCAAATAAATATAAGTGTATTTTAAATATTTAAATTATATTTATTGATTTAACTATTTTATTTGTTTACTTACAAATTATACTACATTTATATATATATAATCTCACGTACAAGTCCATCAATACTGTTTCATATACTATAACTAAACTCAAAATAATATTTAATTTAAAATAAAAAAAATTTTAATATATTTAAGAAAGTATATCCATATATCGGAATAATTATATTCCAGACTTAATCAATTACACAATGTACACTCACTCGGATTAAATTAATACGATTTAATAGTTTATTATAAGATTTCGATATTTAAAATATTTCACCATGCAACGATTGGAACGTGCTCAGCACCGCATAAGATTGAATTTTTTTTCTTTCTACCTCTCTCTCTCTCTCTCTCTCTTCTTCTCCTAACCATTTATTCACTAAATTATACTCACCACCTCAATAAATGATATAAATAATTATCATTAGACGTGATAGGATGTGAAAAATACTATAACTAGACTATATCTATAATATATATATATATATAATTACTATATAATCCTATGTATTATTATTAATATGAATATCTAATAGTATATTACAACCCATAAATCTATATACATATTTAGGGTGGGATATTCTGAGTAAGATAATACCCTAATTTATGATATATGTTTAGGAATTAAAATCGTATAGCTCCAGTGGATATGTTGGTTATCAATTATATGTACCGTAACTAACCCATAATACATCACTGATAGTATAAATCTATTTCTTCAGCTTAACCCATATCAAATTATTTACAGTAAATTGTCGGGTATGCCGTATGACATATATTATATAATATATATTAACTAATTAATTAAATATCTTATAATATATTATTAATATAAATATTAAATATATATATTTACATTAATATCTAAATATATATATAATAATAAATATATTTATATATATCTAACTAATATATAAAACTATATTTATAATATTATATATATACCTATAATAATTATTCCCATATCTATTATATAAAGGGATGTGTTTTCTGGAGAAGGACTGCCTATACGAATTTTTCTGATGTAGATTAAATAGGATATTGATAACATGTCATGCTAAATTTAGACTAATTTGAAATGCTATGTGTGGTATTATAACCTTGGTCCAGGTTGGCTTAGTTTGCTGAATGTTTTGACAATGAAACTCCATAGAATATAATTTTAGTCCTTTTTGGAGCTAAGCTTTAGGTTAAGGATATGAGAATGGAATAAAACAGTCTGTTATTTGTTTATAATTCAGTGTGCTGTTGGCTAAGAGATTATAGTATAATGTAAAAAACACAAGGTTAATTAAATAGAAGAAAGTTACTATTTCAAAAATATTATATATCATATGCCCGTTTATATAAAGTTGACTAGTGTACCGACTTGAGCCTCGTGTATCTGCTTGAATACATGGTGTTTGCATAAAACATAATGGAAAAAGATAGATTATTTGCTAGATCTTGATATAGTATAATATATATATCATATTATATACATATTTTACTATATAATATATTATAAAGTCTGAGGTAAATATATATATAGGTATATAGTTATATATAGGCCTCTGATACTTATTAATCAGTGATCTAATAATTATAGATTCAATTTACATGAAAACGAGAGAAACTTAGAGAAAATATGGAGAGAGACTCACCGGAGACCGAGAAGATACGGGAGAGTAAATTCGAGAAAGATAGACAGATAGAGTACAAGATGAAACGAGCTCATGATTAGCAAGTGCGACGCAAGTATAGGACAGAAGAATAATGGAGAAGTAATGAACGAGAGAAGAACAGAGCGACCGAAGGTATGAGAGATAAGCGCAACGAGGCTAGTAGCCAAGAATCAGTTAAACCCGTGGGAGGTGGAGCGCAAGATCGTTACATAGCAGTCGTAATGAAAACACATAACATTTTATTATATTTTTTAAATAATTTGTAATAATCATATAACTATAAAACATAAGTAATAATCATTTATGCTCTTTTATACCTACTAATATAATAGGTGACAACATATATTAACAAATAGACTCTTGATTATACAGCTATTCTGTCTTCTTACTATTCATACTTAAAAATATAACCTAAATATACTAGTACCATACTATTTATATATATGACTCCTTTTAAATAAGAAAAATCCAATTCCTGTACTGGATCAGTGAATGTTATATATATGAGTGATATTCAGAGCTATAATAAAATTGTCGATAGTCTTACACACAAACTTATATCATTAACGAATACAGGAAATAAACAAAGTCTCGCTTTACAAGGCTAACTTACTGTAATACTTGCTCATTATATAGGTACCTATACAGATTTCTTGGATAAATATATTACAGTACAGGGAAAATAATCGTCTCAAGGTAGTACATATGACTAGTTTTAGTCTACCATAAAAGATAAATAGTTAGAATATACATACATGAGAATATAAAGTAATACATAAAGGTTGTATGGTGATAGAGGAGGAACCTAATATTGTTGAATATAAATAATAAATTAAATGTTATAAAGTAGATGTTGTACTTATAGTAATAAGTTTCAAAACTATTCCAACTGCGATCGCTGAAAATAAAAAGTATAACCTTTTAACACTTTCTCTGTAAGGACCGCTTGACAGTGTCTTAAAAAAGGCTTCCATTCGTTATATATAGAATACGTATATAATATTAGCACATATATTTATACTACTAGTATAATATCCAGGTTCTAATTGAATCTACTTAGGTATTTATGCATAGCGTATACTGTGGTAGGTGTTGCAGGGCACATCTGAATATCGATCATTATAAATAACTAACCATGATTAGTACCATAAACTGATATAGTATAATATTATTAAAATTTGTTAAGTAAAAAATATAAGCAGGAGATTACGCTATACGAGACACAATATAATCAAGCGCATACACACCTAGCTTACATATAAATAGGTCATAGTGGCTCGTGTTATACATCGATATTGAAGCTTGTCAAAACGATATAAAGCTAAAAGTAACACAAACAACATTTGATTTATACGTAAGTATATACTCTACTCAAGCGATCATCAGAGTAACATAATCATATTATGGTATAAGCGAAGATATGTAAGCGCTTATGCAGGATAAATATTCAGTCCGTGGTAAGTGAAATATACATTTAGTACTCAAATAATAAGAGATCAATCGCTGTTATCATAATAAGAAAAATCGTTGAAATTCATCTATTTTATCTTGCCGAGATCATGATACATAACTCGCGAAAAAGAACTCCAATGTCAGTCTGATTAGAAAGTCTTTCTAATGTGTTTTGCTGAGCTTTAATCTATTACCATTTATGCAAATGATTGGAAGATGGCTTAAGAATAACTATGTTCAGGCTTTTACCGCTGTTCATCAATTTTGTGATTTATCATTACGGTCTGTATTTCGATATAACATACTAAATTGGTGTAAAACTATCTATGACTCAGCTGACTAAACTACTATTACCTTACGGCTAAGTACTCTCCAACAGGCTCACACTGATCCTTCCGGGCGTCAGTAGCACTTCCCACCCACAATACCTCACCTAATCCTATGTGACTACATTACTTACTATTCCCAGTTTATCTTTAAAGAGTGGCTACTAATAATACTAACTAGGCACACTGAATAACTGAGCACCAACATAAAGCTAGAGTGTTTAATTAATATGATATTACTACAAAATATTCTTATTATCACAGGGTAAGGTAATACATATAAGCTACTTTATTGTTATACTACAAATGTTGATTGTACGTGTAGTAAAAGTGAATAATAAGTGACGATGATTTTTTTTATAGTCAAGAACATTAAAAACGTATTATATCCACATTCACACTAAAACTCACTATTATACTAGCAAATTAATAACCCAATATAACAGTATAGGTAGCTGCTCGACTTGCGAAACACCAGTATATGCCGAGTTGCCCAGCTAACTCTATAAATAGGAAACATTAGATAATACTCACTCACTACTAACAATAATCGTTTATCTAAACGTTAACTTAGTACGCGTCTCAATATATATTAGCGTATACCTATACATTTATAGTCGAATGGAATATATAGATATTATGGCAGAATCGTACAACTAATTAAATAAAAACTGCCACCTTTACACTACACCCCACCTGCATATGCCATTTATATCTCGCATTTGATTATAATATCGACTTGATGCAGGTTATTTTCTAATGTTGCGCAGAAAAGACCATTATATCTAGATAACATAGCCGAGATGCAAACTCGTGAAAATAATATGCTACATGAGTGGACTAATTATTCATGAGCATTAGCATTTACAGTGATAAAGTCATACTCAGTATGGTGTCGATAATGGGTTGCGGCATTCTTAGTCTTATATTATATCAATATAGAACGGACTCAATTACTTAGTCAAGTCAATTATTAATATGAATACAGACAGCCCACGCCTATCTAAGCTAATTATAAACAGCATAATTTTTAGGATATATTACTAAGATAGGATCGTCTCATTAATAAGTCTCCAGCATGTGGTAGGATAATGGTAGTCAAATTTCAATAATATAATGATAGGGAGATCTAAGTGACAGCGCTAATAAAATAGTATACAAATAAAACGGCTTTATATTATATTACAATCAGGCCTGACCTTATTATTTTTCTCTACCTAGTATATATAGGATGTCGGCGTGTTCGGTTCCAGATTAGACTAATATTATCAGTTTAATTTACTGTATTTACATAGATAAGTTTAGTCTAGTGTATCATATAGGTAGCAAACTTAATGAGTACCTATCTATCTATGAATCATTAGGACAGAGTACTTGGATTATGATTATTCTCTATTGCTACTTAGAAATATTGAATCTATTCGATGTACATATTAGACAGAAATAATAAAAGTATTATATAATTTATAGACCATACTAATCTTAATTACAACTTATACACTCGTACTTTGACGCTTCGTCAAAAAATCCTGATTCTTTTGATCATAATAATCATGACGCTTATTTCTTTTTCAAACAAAACAAAAAACTGTGTATACAATACATATAACCTATGCGATAACTACTATGTCCGATCTTTCCATAGTAGTTGACCTATGCTCTAATACTAAAACATGATATACAGAGGCCACCACCAGGAAGACTCGTTTTCGTTTACATCAATTAAAAGGATGAGTAATTTTGTTACACCCAGAGAGGCGCAACAGTTCGAGAATCTAGGAAATTATGACATCTATACAGACTACATATAATCCTATCTGCTCGAGAGTCTTTCCTAAAAAAGTGGTCTAATATAACAGCTTTATGGCATAGTGAACTAACTGTAAATTTCTCTCCAACAGTGCCCACTTAGAAAAACATCCAGCCCAGAACACCCCAATACGAGGAAACTAAAAGTTCGTCGTGATTAAATTCATAAAGAAGCATAAGCCAGAGAATCACACTACTTCTCTACTGCTTTAAAAATTTAGCACTCATCAAAGAGTTCCGACACTGCCTGCTGCACATTTACTTGACATGACCGGTTAACGGACGCCAACACTCCTCTTCACAGCGTGAGAGACCCTACATCGAGTAATCTTTTCAATTACTAGTACGCTAGAGCAGAAAATGCAAGGGCTTGCCTTGAGTACAATTGCGTAAGGGCTCATATACGTGTATGAGAAGTTCTCATCGTGCCACATGTAGGTACTCTGAGATCAAGAAATAGAGAATATTAACGACAATTTCTACTGGTGCAATCCTAACGCGACATTGTACAAGTTTTAATAGAAAAAGCATGGAGCACTCCCTCATAGCCCCCTAGGCAACTAGGGGATAAGCGTAAAGAAAAAAGCTTAGAGTGCGGCTTACACTGAAGCTAGCTTTTACCGCAGTACAAGATAATTATTGGTGCATGAACATAGCACAGGAAAATATGTGTCAACTTTCACTACAGACAGTTAAACATACTGTAACAACAAACACAATTCTGGAAACATTAGTCTAAAATTGGTGCTTTATTTGTTTTAAGGACTGATACTACCAAACTTGATTTTATCATATTGCTATGTCATGTATTAACGGTGAACACGTCTATTTATAGCCGACGCGGTCCGGCCTAACTATAAAATTTTAAATCTTTGAAAAAAAAGAAAACAACACAAAAAAAAAAAAAAAAGCATTTGATGAGTACGCTAATTTCACCCGGTTCATATGGGATAATAAACTCACCAAGGTTTACTAAGATGGAAGTTTGATTAAAGTGCCGACTCTCATCCATAAGACGAGTAAAATGACTCTTCAAGGATTAGAATTAGTAAGTAAGATATAAGTAAGGTAACTTTATGTCACCTATATAGGGCTAAGTTAGAGAAATACTTATTTATATAATGTCTAAATGGAAATAAAAGCTAACTTATCCTATTGTGTAAGTAGTACCTTTATAGATTCCTCGAATATTTTACCCATCATCCCGTACTTCGATAGTAATATATTCAATATTAGTGTAAACCTGTTAACTATCGATGTTCATCTATTCTACTAATACTACATTTTTTTAGCAGAAATATCCCTTATGACACGATAAACTAGTTATTTACATAGTGAATAATGATAATTTTCAATATCGCAGAAAAGCATATATGCTTTTAGTGCTATTGAAAATTGCTAATGTTATCCTATATTTACATAATATGAGCATAACATAAGGCATTAAATATTATGAGTGATATATATATATTATTAATCATTTATAGTATATACTACGCGTAGACTATATATACTCCTCTACTCATTTTTTCCATCACAAACTATTCTCACATGAACTAAATAGGTAAAATGAGTGATAGTGGAATTAGACTCCGCTAATTAACTTGTTATAAGGGATACCTAAGTATTTATACATGGTAAAGCATGCTATATATATTATATATAATAATTATATTACATCTAGTTAATGTGTATACATGAAAGGCAACTTAGCTATTTTAAACGCTAATCCATAAAGATCTGTTAGCACTACAATCTATAGGTCTGATAAAAGAGATATACTATTATTATACAAGATACTACTATAGGGTAAAGTAGTCTCCAATAATAACTCCTGTCATAACTGTAGTAATATATTGCAATCTATCATTATCTCTATGCGATCATCATCTAGAACCGTAACTTTCGAAACTCAAATCAGACTCACTACTAGATTGCTGCATGACTTCATACCCTCCATATCTTCTAACTTCAATTCAACATCTGCTCCCCTTTTTGCCGTTCTTAGATATGCACATTCGTCCTCTCCACCCCTCGCGATATCGTCTGCTCGAGTAATCATGAAGAGTAACGAGGGGGATTTCCGGCGGCTGCCAAGTATAATATACTGACTACCTGCCACACCATCTAGTGACTCACGCACACCTCGTAATAAATATACTTAATATACTATATTTATCGGCCAACTACTCTTTAATCAACTTCAACTTCGTTCAACATATTACTTCGCCTTCTATCTCAAAAATATCACACCTCCCAACATTTCCCATACTTTCCTTCGCGGACCTACATTAATCAGTCTAATCTCCCAGCAACAACCTCCTCTCTCTCGACTTCACTTAATAACATATAAACAACAACAAATTATAATCTTTGTTGATAACAATACATATTTCTAAGAACTGAGTAATTCGCTAGTATGCCTCAAAGAAAGCATGCGGTCTCAACTAATACATATATAAATGCTCTCATCTCTCTTGTTATCTCTCGGTCGTGCCTCCAGGATATTGTTTTTTCGACTCGTTTGGCACACGCACTCTTGACTACCAGCCAGTTATATGATAACCAGCTGACACGGTTCATAGCCTATATGTCCCCTTGATATTGGAGTACGTCGTTCTCAACTATTTCGGGGACGGCTCCAGGCTCGTCGTTCCACCCTTCTATGTGTGACAGTGGTCCTTGAGAGTCTAAAGCTACAAGAGTTAGCTAATTAAACTTGCTCACTCCTACATTTTCACCTAACCTTCCTTGATCCCTCATATTCTTGCGACCGTGATAACGTTGGTTGGCGCAACTATCATACTACTTATTTCTCATCTACCAACTGAGGTACAACGGCCGGTCCGATGCTCTACCGAGTTGTGGAGTTGGCAAGCTCGCATTATCCACCTCCATATGCTCTCGCCTACCTCGCTTAATAACAAGATCAGCGTGTGATTGCTCGCTCTTGCAATGACACATTGATCTCGACTGACTCCCATATCATGTCTCAATGTATTGAGAACCCCTCAAGAACTTGTACTCCGTTTGAATGGATTCACCTGTGTGCTTTCTTTCAAGCAACACTATTAGTGTTTCGTGCTTAGCCACTCCTTTGCGCGTGTGCTACTGTTTTTTCACAACATATATTTTAATCTTCTCTCCTTTAAATTTGAAGGTCTTGCAATACTCTGCAGAGATTTTGTTTTCTAAGGTGCGAGGATTGGGTTGTACGGTTTTTTCTTTTTGTATTAGACTAATGCCTCCCCACCTCCTCTTAGTAAATAGGCTCAGCCGTGTGATACACGACAATACCATATATATATAATGTAGTGTATAATCGAACCCTGGTTAAAAAAATAAATTTATATATATATATTAATTAATATATATATATTATAATATATATACCATATACACAGTACTCCCTAATTATTATAATATAACATTTCATGTATTTAGGCTCCCTCATATAGATATTTATATAAGTATATAGTATATATATATGTATATATTATATCTATATATTAGTATTGCTTTAATAGATATGGACTCAATATTAATATATAATATATCTTTGATATAATTGATATATATATATATATATATATAATATAGGCCTATATATACTATATACTTACAAATTATTATATAATTTGATAATATTCATGTCAAAATTTTTTACGAAGCTAGTTATATATAGTTATATTATCAATAATCTCATGATACTAAATACTCTTGGTAAATATACGGATATACATTTTATCAACAGACAAGAGAGTACGTAGTACTTCCTCAGGTTATGGCTCCACGCGTCACAAGTGTGGTTAGTATTCCCGCGTTAGCGTATTAGTGTTGTCGAGGTTTAGGTTAAATCTATTGCCTGGTCTTCCGAGTATACTAAGTTGCACTTCAGTAGTGTTACGGATATTTAAAACTCCGTTTGTTATCTGACGATGGTACTGTCTTTCTACAAACTCCTATATTTAGAAATTGACACCCCTTTCCTGTTGCTGAGTGTGTTCTCAATATCATTTCGCGATTGCCTATATATATATAAAAAATCTTCCTAGCCATTAATCCTCCTCGTTTTCATTCATCTTGTATTAGACTAAATTTTCGTTTAAGACAAGATATTACTGCTGGTATTTTTATTTTCTTATACATTTTACATTATAATATCCATATCCTTTCGTCACGATAACCACTATTAGTATTATATTAAAGGACTGTAATTTCCATTAGACTATTTCCCTTACCGGCACGTTCCCTTTATTCTTCACCTTCCAATAAAATTCGCTTCTCACCATATTTTTACCTCTACTCCTAGTGGACGCAAACAAATTTTATTAAACATCTGTTAATTAGCTCTTTTAATTCTCTTCCATTTTAAGAAACCTCAACCTCTTTTGTTGTTTTTTATGCTCTCAAAATTTTAAAATATGTCCCTCTTATTATGCTTACTACATATTCTCGGGATATTACAACCTGTTAGTTTTTTGTCATCGCCCCAAATTCTCCTTCTACTTCATCTGTCTGTACACTGTTATAACCGTTATTTATCATTGATATCACCTTTTGCATGCTCATACTATTTTATAATTGATATAATTGAATTTAGGAGCAAAACTTTATAGTATCCATTCCTTCGCACTAACAATACTTATGTAATGGAACAATCACAGTATATAAATTTGTATTGAGACATTATCTTTCCCCGAGAACTACAAAAAAAAACCCCATAAATTACATAATCTTTTTAATACGACAACGCGCTTTTAATGCAATCATTACATCGCACTTTTATAATACCTTTAGTATTTTCTTCCAGTATGATTTGTGTTGGTACAACAGCTCATTACTTTTACGTTACCCATCCCGCCGTTCGGGGTCTTCCGTTCACTATCCAAAATTTTACTTTTTATTCTCTTTTCTTGACTATGACTTATCTTACTATTGTGGTGAAAAAATAATAACTATATTACTCGACTCCCCAGGAACAGTTTCCCTCTTTTATTTATTTGAATCTCAGTCACCAATCACATTTTTTCCAAAATCTCCTCCTTATCACTATACGTAGCTATATTTAAGCTACTCATTTTTATAACTTCTGTAAGAGTTCTTTTGCAATCTTCATACTGAGACCCATTATAAGCAAACCACGACCTTATATGAGAAATTGCAAAACTGCTTTTTAATGTAAATCTTCCCTTTAACATCATACTTTATCCATTCTTGTGACAACTCCATATGTCATAATTAATCCATTCTCTCATTCTCTCCTTTGAAAATGCAACCATCATAGTTTTACCACTATGATTTATTATATAAGTTTACTTATAAAGTATATATTATATATATATTAAAACCTTTTTACGTACTTTTATTTAATTAGTAATCATATGTAACGGTAGGTATAGTCGTCTGTCTTTAATACTGACTAGATCACTTACAGAAGTTCGAAAAATATTACTTATGTATATAGGATAACTTTTAAACCCCAGTAATTTAGTAAGATACTCTATCTTTTGGGTATTGTGTAGCTCATAATTTATGCATAAACTTTCATGTTATACAGATTACGATTAATAGTTATTTCTTAATAATTCTGTTTACCTGGTATACTAAGTCGTATTCAGAACAAGCGTACCACGATCAAATTCACGCTCAACGTTTTCTTATGTGATATCAGCAACCAAATAGTTAATTGCGTCTAACCAAAATAGTTAAATGTGAGTCAAATTCTCAATTAATCTCAACCATTCTCTCTACATGCTAGACATTTAACATATTTAATCAACTCCTATAGTCATATCCTAATTCTATATCTATATTGCCCACTATAAATAGCTAAAATACTATAATAAGACTACTATGCTCTTATAGTACACAAAGTAATACCATACTCCAATAACATTGTGAGAATAAAATAATTCATATACATAGTTATAAGTCAATGACGCCATTTATTTTTATCTTTCATATGTACTACCTCTAATCTTCGTCATCTCTAGCCATATTACGCAGTGAAAATAGCATTACACACTGTCTACGAAGAAATAACATGACTTCCTAACTATATTTGCTCCCAGCTTACTCGATTCACAAATATATTATAACTTTTTACGCCCCACTTACTAAAAGATCTCAAATGCCCTTATCAAACATCCCAAGAACCAACTAAACCCAATGAAAGAATGATCTCCCACTCCTGTGAACGGGATCCTCATTATCCTCTCACAAATTATATGCTAATCCACTGAGTTTCTTTTTTCCCTTTGTCTCAGATTAAGAATGACTTTATCTTAAAATATGACTCTTATAATATCTACTTATAAATAACCATTAATACGTACTACTCAGTGACAACTAATTTTCCACCCCGCTTGCAAATATACTCATACAATATCAACTCATGCCTTTCATCCCAAATATTAAACACGTCCGTCTGCCGCGAACGCATACTTTCAAAGACTACCAACACCAAACCTCAAACGGAATCCCACATCTACTCCCTCGCCCCATCCTCCCTAAACCACAACCCTAACATTGTATTCCTTTTTCCACACACACTAATCCTCTTAAACCTTTAGGTTAACCTGTAATTTAGTCCGTTATTATCACATTTTCTCATCTTTATCCAAACACACTTACCAGCTCTTCATTAATAATACTTTTAACCACATACACATACACTCTCAATAAATAACTATTACCTCTGTAATTACTAGGAAACACTTCATATTGTGTTGTTCCCTCAATTCCCTTATATAATAAAATACTTATGTGATATTTAAGCGACACAGGTAGTATCTTTGCCTATCTTGTGGTACCTTCACCCTTTTTCAGCATAAAATACTATGATATTATAACGCTATTATATATATATATATATATATATCAAGTGTACATAAGGATACAAGCATACCACCCAACCTCTATCTTATAAAACCTACCTTTTAATGTGACTTTATCCCTTTTCAAGAGGTATCACAGGACCATAATATACATCACACGACTAACAGGAAGATCGAACTTAAGGACCGGCCATACACCCAAAGTCAAACGTGTTCGCAATTCGGCAGTGAAAGTAAATCCATTATTTTAACTATTGACAGTAGGCGTAGACGACGCTAGATAAAACCTCAACCTGTAAGGAGCATTGAAAAGCTTCTCTCCGTATTGAGGAGCGGTTCGACACGGTCAACCTTGCGCAAATCGGGTTCTCTTATACTACTCAAGAGCTCACTTATTATTATTACGTATATTATATCATACATATACTAGCATATATATATATATGATATAATCAATAATATTATAAAGTCCATCTTAATCATATATACTTATATACAAATATACATATATTATAGTATATATATAATCTATATCATATATACGGTTATATATCTATATATAATCTATACTATTACTTACACTGCTAGACCACTAGGTATTATATATACTTATAATACCTTAATCTATACTATTCCCAATCACAACACTCGCAAAACATCCTAGTATATATAACTCATACAAGCTTCCGAGGCAGAAGGTAGTAGCTCAATCCGTGAAGGATGGCTGGTGTTGTAACGAATTTTTTCAAGTCCTGAGAACAGACCGGCCAAGATCTCTCCATAGGAAACATACAACAGCGTCCACCACCTTCGACGCCTCTGACCATTACGATTGACACGCCTGGTGCCTGACGCCTAGGCCTGCGCACGGGGCCGTTAGTTGAGTTCATAATCACACCAATAAAAATCATACCAGAACACACACACAAACACACACCCCCACTGCCAACCGTGTATGTACTTCCACTCACCCTCAAACAATTATGCAATTATCCCTATCCCATCGCATCGTATACCAAGCTGCCCAACTCGCGCACCCTCTTTCTTTTACCGATTAAAATCTATATTTTAAAAGTCGCTGGGTCTTCCAACCAAGACAACCACGCATCGTCCCGTGCATTTTGGATCATTCATCGTTCGCACAAACTAATGTGGGTCATAGAAACAACACTACCATATCGGCGATGGGTCCTTCATGCGGTCGAACGCAATTGTGCCATTCCTTCATAGATTTTAATTATGTTCATTTCTCTTCATTCCTAGCCAGTATTAGTTAATATTTCTCATTATATTAATTACTTGTTTATATAATACATACTCGTCATATACCCTATAATATATAGTTTCGAACGTATAGCGGCTTGATCGGCTATAATAATATCTTTGAGTGCACTATCGACCATTTATACTGTTCAAATTCGATTATAGATATATATAATATTATATATTATATTAATATATAAATATCAGTATTATAATATATTTATCCTTAAATATATAAACTAAAATATTATCCCTTTTCTTATACATTTCCCACTTGCATGGAATCAATCGCCAAAGGGATAGTTTTTTCTTTTTGTATATGTCTTCAAATTATTCTAATCCGCTGCATTTTTATATTTCTTATGGCAATTGGTTCTTAACCAGCCCTATTTCACACCTTATATCCTATTCTCCCTATCACTCATAAAATTCACTCATTCCTCCCGCTACTTTCTTTATGTGTCCTTATATTATTTTTCTGCAGTACTTTCATCTACAAGCCCCTAGCCTGTGTTCTATATAGATAAACTTTCCTCTTGTTGATATATGTTCTACTACTTAGCCTTGTCCCTTCACATTTTCATATACCTGAACCCACCACATTACCCCCGGAATCCCCAGAGTCCCATAATACTAGTTTCTCTCCAATATTCCTAATCTCCTATAAATATATATATATATATATATATCTATTAATAATATATTAATATATATAATTAATATATATATATATATATATATATTATATATATATACATACTCCCGACTCGTGTATATTTATAATATATATATGTGATATAATAATTTATTAATCGAATATATATACATGTATATATATATATAATAGTACTAATTCATAGTGACTACCTAGTACTATTACTTAGCTTAGTCTATTCTGAACTATTATACCAGACTAAAATATACCAGTACCTATGTAATATATATATATACATATACTATACATATAATATAAAGTACAATAAGTAGTTATTGATTGCAATGATTCGTAGAGAAATGTGAAAGGAATATGAGATAAAGTAATACCGATCATAATAATTTATACTATAGTTGAACGCTTGTTATACTATATATATACTACTACTGAAAATCAATATAAAAAAAAGTGTATAAGAAATCATTCTAGGGTACTATATAGTAGTTATTATTGATAATAATTATTTCTCCCAGGTGTTGGGTGATAGCGTTAAGGTGTATATGGCCACTTGTATTTCCTATCAAGTGAATTACACATTCTGTAGAAAAAAAAAATAGGTAAACTTTTTATCTATTTATCAGGAAAGAAAATAATTCCGGTGGAAATTGTTTAAAAATTCCGACCGGAGCAGGAATTAATATAGTTGTATAGTAGTGAAACTATGGTCTGGAATAAGAGGTATAGATCTAAGGTTCAATGTATCCAGATGGACAATCTTAGGGGCGTGTTAAGTGTGAGAAGAATTGATAAAATGAGGAATATACGTATTAGGGAGTTGTGTGGTGTGAAGAAAAGCGTAAATGGGAGAATGATCGAGAGTACATTGAGATGGTTTGTGGTCATATGGGAAAGATGGATGATAGTCGGTTGGTTAAGCGGATGTATAGTGGTGAGTGCTGGGAATCGACCGGCTGGGAGACCGAAGAAAAAGTGGAATGAGTCAGTATAGGAATGCCTGAAGGAGAGGAATGTGAGTTTGGCAGAGGCGAGAAGAAAGGTGCATAACAGGGCTGAATGGCGAGGTTTTGTGAGTTGGGTATGGTTGTGGGTCTATCCCACAGGATAAACCACACATTGACGAGATACCACAGTGAGCGTCCGTCGCAGTCTCGTGAAGCCCTAGGGTGGATTTTTTTCACCGCGACGAGTTCTCACTTAAATGTATAGGGGACGTGAAGGGGGGCTTTCTTTTCGACTTGCGTCATGCTCTTCTACTACCTTTCTCTTCCGGTGTATGCTACACATCTCACCCCTAATCTGGAAACAGGAGTTAGATAATAATAATATATATATATATATATATATATATATATATATATATATATATATATATATATATATATATATATATATATATATATATATATATATATATATATATATATATATAGTATATGTATATATATATATATATATATATAACAGAGATGGCAATTTTCCTCAGACCCAATTTGAAAGCCGTACATGTTCCGGTGCACACAGCTTGAAAGTGTGAAAGTTGCAAAAGTGTGGATAATAGTAGAAAGATGTATATATTTTAGATTTGACCCCCCCTCCCCCCGAAAAATGATAAATTTGAGCATTACGTCTGGGGTTAATGAACTAGACGGACAAAGATTGAAACTAAAGGCGTTTTTGATTTGGCAAGAATTCTTTCAAACGGAAGAAATTCTTCACTTTCCCATTTGATTTGTCAAATTTCTTCCAAATGGAAGACAATTTTCTAGCGAAATTGGGAATTTTTCTTCCATCCGTAAGATTGCTCTTTTTCGGTCTTTTCATTCTTGAGTATTTATTCTTGACTTGTGACGTCACATGAAATCTTAAAAAAATGTTTTTTTTAATGTTTTCAAGTTTTCGAGACACTATTTTATCTTCGAAATATATTAATTATGTTATTTCCCAAAGAACTAGGGAAATATAATTACAAAAAAATTACAAAATTGAGAAATTTTATTTTATCTTGTTGTGACGTCACTCCTCGAAGGGATCATGTTTCAAACATGGTTATATATATATATATATATATATATATATATATATATATATATATATATATATATATATATATATATATATATAATATATATATATATATATATATATATATATATATATATATATATATATATATATATATAAACTATAACACTAAAAAATCCTAATTAATAGCCTTTATAGGCTTAGGTCTGTGCTGTAAAATGTAAACAAACCTCAAAACTGAAGAATGTTCATTTGATTTTTCATCGAAAATGAACTCAAGAACGTCCTTCGATTTGGAAGAAAAACTTGCCAAATCTAAAACGCCTTATGTAGACCAGGGTTCGCCAAACTGATCGATACCGACACCTGGGAGTGATAAGAGTTCTAAAGGGGTCGTTTAATATACGAGGGTCGAAAAGGGGTCGCTAAATACCAAAGAGGATCAATTAAACTGTCTAGGAAAAAATAGAATATTCCAACAGTATTCGATATATATATATATATATATCAAATATATATATAAAAAAAGTATATAGCATATATATATATATATATATATATATATATATATATATATATATATATATATATATATATATATATATATATATATATATATATATATATATATATATATATATAGTCAGCATCCCGAAAGACACATGCATGTAACTAAAAAACTATAACAGCTACACGAAAATAAATATCATTTTATTAATCAGGAGACATTTTTACCCATGAAATAAAATAAATAAAAAATAACGCTTTTTAAAAATTTAAAATTGTTAAAAAATAACGGTTTTTTGAGAATACGAAGGAGCTCGAGACTCCGAGGGAGCGCGCAAAGGTGCCAAATGTAAAACTTAAAGATGGACAGAGTCGGGGTTTCTCGGCCTACCGGGGGACGACGGGGGGGACTTCGTCCCCCCCTCTGTCCCTCCGTCGGCTCGAACCCCCTAAAAAGGATATAAAAAGAAAAAATAACATTTTCTCCAAAGCGTAAAAATAAAATACTATTTGGTAACTCTTGCTCTCGTGAACGAATGCAGGGATTCAAGGTCAATCACAGCGTACGCCTGCCAGATCTAAGATTATACTAATATTTAAGGTGTTATTAATAAATATTAGAATAAAATAATTTTTTATTAAGTTTCATCGATAAAATTGCTTGCTGAAATAAAAAATGTTTATTTATTTTCCTGTAGATATTATAGTTTTCTAGTTACATGCCTGGCCTCTTCGGGATGCTGGCCATATATATATATATATATATATATATATATATATATATATAGCATCTATATATTTAAACATATATTTATTATATATATAGTATATTTATATATGTTATAAAAGTATATATATATATATATATATATATATTCAGGCAAGTAATGATATAAAGTTTGAAAGCTCTGCAGAACACCCAAACTTTAGAGACCATCTGTCTGGTGAGTGAAACAATGTGGTCAACTCTCTCTCTCTCTCTCTCTCTCTCTCTCTCTCTCTCTCTCTCTCTCTCTCTCTCTCACACACACACACACACACACACACACACACACACACACACACACACACACACACACACACACACACACATCAAAACACACAAACACACACCGAATAATGATCACCAGGGAAAGAAATCCAGAAGAATATTAACAGCAGATGGTTTTTAAAATGTTTCTTTTTTTCGAAAACGTTATGGTTGTGTGGAAGACCGTCGAGTAGATATAGAATTATAGATAAAAGAAATGAGTTTTTGAGGCCTTGAAAACAACTGTTTTCTTTGCCCCATTTAGAAGAATTACAAAAGAAAAGATGAGAGTAAGGTCAGCAGTGGATCCTTCCACTAAAGATCTTCTGTTAGCGTCAGCAATTGTAATTGAAAGGATCTTTAAAATTTGAATAAATAGTGAAGGGTTGATTAGCCAACATGATAGTAGATAAAAGGATAAAGTGACAGGTTATTAGGGAAAAGTAGATGAAGAGGATATATATATATAGTTGGTTATTGTTGTTATAGTTATTATGAAAGATATGTTATATATAGATAAAGTAAGGTGATGAGTATGCACATATATATATATATATATATATATATATATTGTATATATATATATATATATATTTATATATATATATATATATATATGTTGGTTATATATATATATATATATAGCAGTTATATATATATATATATATATATATATATATATATATAAAGAGTTGCTATATATATATATATATATATATATATATAAATATATATATAGTATATATATATATAAAGTATATATATATATATATATATATATATAAAGAAGATATAAGCTATATATATATATATATATATAGTATATATATATATATATATATATATATATATATATTACAACCGCTCACGAGCAGAGCCCTATTCAAGGAAGATTATAAAATAGATCAGAAGAAAATCCAAAGTGGTTAAAGTTGCTGAAATATTATTTACTGAAAGAGAAAACAGGTATGGCTGAAGAGAGTTTATTGTCTGTAGTTGCAAAATGGTGAAAATTATCTTCATTAAACCTGACATGGATAAACTTCTTGGTTGAGATAAAAGAAGGCAAACGAATTTCAATAGCGAATATTGTCAACTAGCCTAATTAAAAAAGGATTTTAATCATCACAAATAGAAAATTGTGTTCGTCTGTTGACCAAAAAAAAAATTTTTTTTATTTGAGTTGGGTTATTTGAAGCAATTTAAAATTTTGAAGTTGAATTAATAAAATGATCGAAAATATAAACTGAAATGTTGCTTACACGAGTAAGAACATAATTATCAAACCTTATAATGGTTAGGTTAGATCGTTAATTGAATACTTTGAGGAAGTTTGAACGCCTTCCAAAAGAAAGTGCATTGAAATGATTGAGGAAGTACAACTTATAAGAATGAATGACTTGGGGTTTTGTAAATAAGAATTATGAGACGAGGTTGAAGTAAATGGGTGTCTTTTTATGGAGGTTTCTTTGGGAGATGATAAAGGGTTATCAAATATTTACAAAACCCTACTGAGGGGAGTTAATTCTTACTACTGAGAAGGGTTAATTCTTCCTATTGAAGAGGCTTAATTCTTCCTACTGAGGAGAGTTAATTCTTACTACTGAGAAGCGTTAATTCTTCCTACTGAGGAGAATTAAATCTTCCTTCTGAGGAGAGTTAATTTTCTGTTGAAGAGAGTTAATCTTTCCAACTAAGGAGGGTTAATTCTTACTACAGAGAAGGGTTAATTCTTCCTACTGAGGAGAGTTAATTCTTCCTTTTGAGGAGTTAATTCTTCCTACTGAGGAGAGTTAATTCTTCCTACTGAGGAGAGTTAATTCCTCTTACGGAGGAGAGTTAGTTCTTCACACACAAGAATAGATAGTAGACAAGATAGATATGATTGAGTGTTATATATCGGTGCTCTATTTGCTTATTATCTTTTTAAAAATAAAATTCTAAATGCTAATGTGTGGGTTGGTTGTGGTTGTTATAAATATTTATTCAATCAAATTATTAACATCTTTATTGATAGTTAGAAGGAATGTTTACATGTTCACATTATTATTATTATTATTATTATTATTATTATTATTATTATTATTATTATTATTATTATTATTATTATTATTACTATTATTATTATCTACTATTAATTTTAAACATGCAATTTTTGTCCCTACTATTTTCGACCTTTTATTTTGCCCATAAAATAACGATAAATCGACATATATTTAAAAATGATATACAATTATATACAAAAATTAATTTAATCAACATTTATCTAAATCGAATATTCCTATAAAACAACGAAATAAAAATAAAACGAATATACAATAATTAATTTTAAGCTTCACAAAA
>JABUQX010110476.1:0-5000 GCA_015478945.1 Trachelipus rathkii | reverse complement strand
CAACTCACTCCAAAATCTTTCTCTCTCCTCCTCCCTCGCTCCATTTACTGGTGCATACGCGCATATAAAAACCCACATTTCCCCCCCAAATTTCATTTTAACCCACATTATTCTCGAACTCACCTATTTGCACATTTTTACCTTACCCCACAACTCTTTTCTCATAACTATTCCTACCCCTTCCCTCGCCCTCACTCTCTCGTTCACCCCCGAAATCATACCCTTAAATTTTCCAAAGTCCATCTCCTTCTATCCTTTCAGCTTTGTTTCTGTCAACCCTAGCATATCCAACCTTTTTTCTTCGAACATTATGCCCACTTCTTCCCTTTTCAAATCCTCATTTATCCCTCTCACATTCATACAACCCACTCGAATCTAATCTCTTTTACCCATCCTAGCTCTTTACTCCCCCTTACTCCCTTTTATCCTGACCCTCTTATTCACCACTCTACTTTCCACTATTCCCACACTTGATTCGGTGCACGTTTACCGGGATCCCACAACCTGAGGCACTTCCCAATACCTCAAGCTCCAAACCCCGCTCAAACAACCACACCCTAAAAATCCTAAATCTATATTCTAAAACTAATTCACAATTTATAGATAAAACTTAAATTAACACTTATGTTGTTTACGAAATTAATACTTTGATGTATATTCTTCCTACTATTGAAGACACTCCTCTTCTTCTCAGCTTTCGAATCTATTCCTATAGGAAAAATCAGAAGGATCATTGATGTCAACTCTTTCTGTCTTGAAGATACTCTTCCAGAGTACCTTTGCTTTTTTATATACTTAATTCTTTCTTGCTTGATATTTTATTCTATCCTGATGTTGATTCGCAACACTAGTATTTTAATTTTATTTGAATTATTATAATAAGTTGTACTCTAAAGCCTTGAGGAGATCTTTTTCACGTAAATACAAAGTAGAAAGCCTCAGTAAATTTCTTTCCTGATGATGATTTGTAACACTTGTATTTAAATTATATATTAGAAACACCTCAGTTACTTTTACTAAGTTGCACTTTGATCCTTTAGATCCTTGAATATATATATATATATATATATATATATATATATATATATATATATATATATATATATATATATATATAAGTATATATATATATATCAGAGGTGGGCAACCCGCTCATTTAGGGGTAGTCCACTCCGCACCTCGAGAAAACGTAGTCCGCTAGCGCTCCTTCGCACTTTTTCAGACCATCAAACCTCCGCTATCGCAAGTCCGCACGTCCGCACGTCTCCCGCTAATAATGTGCGACTTCACAAAGATTTTAATATTAAATACTAAAAAAGTAAAAATCTTAACAAAAAATTTATTTATAATTATATATGGAAAATTGAATGAATATTTACAAATCTCAAGATTTTCCACTTCCTCCTCAATGTCGTCTTCAAAGGACAAGAGATCCATATTACCTTTCAAAAAGATTAGGTGCTCAAAATTAAAAGCAGTTAAGGCTGACCTCTTGCCCTCAAAATATCCCCACCAATACTAAATATTCGCTCTACAGCCGCAGAACTAGGGAGAGGTGTATTTATTACATTTTATGAACAAGTTCAACAAATTCTGCCTATGCTGAAAGGGAAAGCTGTCCTTGGTGAGAGGAGTGCTGGTGTTAGTTCACTTCCAGCAGTCCATTGCCAATTTAAGGTCCTCACCTCCGAAATCATTCTGCCTCCCTTCTGAAATATTTTGACCACCCTGTCCACCCATAAGAAGGTCTATTTCGTCCAAGACTTTAGTAGAATCCATGAAAGCCTCGACTCCTGCAGAGTCGATGCTAATGCTACGTATCAGCTCGGTATATATATATATATATATATATATATATATATATATATATATATATATATATATATATATATATATATATATATATATATATATATATATATATATATATATATATATATATATATATATATATATATATATATATATATATTAAATATAGAGAAAGCAATATATGTGCCTAAAACTCAATATATATATATATATATATATATATATATATATATATATATATATATATATATATATATATATATATATATATATATATATATATATATATATATATATATATATATATATATATATATTTGGGTTTTTACACAGAATTGATTTAGATATTGTCTAGTTATAGTAATAATATAATTAATTAAAATTATAGATGAGGGTAATAGCTATTCAGTCTATAAAATCAATAATTTAAATGTTATTTATTATATATGGTACCTTTGAGGAGGTTGAGATTATTTTTTGGAAGTTTAATTATTAAAACAATAAGTCTTAGACTATAAGTATAATTAGTTATAAACTAAAAAAAATAAAAATTATATTTCTTTATTATAACCAATAGAATTCTTAATAAGTAAACTATATTTTCATTTTTTAAAAAGGTGCGGGGATCA
Organism: Trachelipus rathkii; assembly: GCA_015478945.1. NCBI lineage: Eukaryota > Metazoa > Arthropoda > Malacostraca > Isopoda > Trachelipodidae > Trachelipus > Trachelipus rathkii. The sequence continues at coordinate 2,559 of JABUQX010110476.1, read as the reverse complement.
AAAGAGCGGAAACTTTTTTTTGATCCGCACGTGTCCGCTAATTTCTGACGACTCGGCACCTCCGCCAGTCCGCACATATTTGGTAGTCCGCTCGAGCGGACCCGCGACTAGCGGACTAAAGAGCGGAAGTGCTCCACCTCTGATATATATATAGTATATAGCATATATATATATATATATATATATATATATATATATATATATATATAGTATATATGTTATATATATATATATATATATATATATATATATATATATATATATATATATATATATATATGAAATCCAGTTTAAAACTAAGGATGTTATCCGATAATATATATATATATGTATATATATATATATATATATATATATATATATATATATAGCATAGTATATGCAGAAAGATATATATATATATATATATATATATATATATATATATATATATATATATATATATATATATATATATATATATATATATATATATTAAACGAAAGATGTAATCGATTTTTTTCGATTATTTCATGGCAATAGAGCGTCAGAGTTGCCGAAAACATTTTTTTTTCATTTTTTTTTAGCTAAAGGGATGCCCATGATTAAATCGCAAAGATGGAAAGAGTCAAGGTCTTTCGGCCTCAGCGGGGGACGATGGGGGGGAACTGTCCCCCCTCTCTCCCACCGTCTGCATCGAGCCACTTAAAAAAATAAATAAAAAAATTAGAATATTTTGTGGAGGCTAGAAAAAGAAGCTTCGAACTCTTTATGCCTCTCTATTGGAGTTTTAGCTAAAACGTGACACTGCAGGGTTCCACATGGTGTTCCTCGATTTTTCGATATCATGTCTTTTTATGTAACATCCTTTTTAAGGAGTAGCGCTTGTATATATATATATATATATATATATATATATATATATATATATATATATATATATATAAATATAGTATATGTAGTTATATATATATATATATATATATATATATATATATATATATATATATATATATATATATATATATATATATATATATATATATGTTTTTATTTATATATATATATGGCCCCGAAATTTTTAAGACACTTAAAATTTTAAGTATCATATCCGTTAATAATACAAAGGGCAAATGTTAAATTACTTTATATAATTTTCGTCGCTGTTAGGAACAAATCTCGTAAGTCCTTTGGGGAAGTTTTTACAGGAGAAAGAGAAAACGTCATAATTTTACCTATATATATATATATATCGAGTTTTAGCCACAATCTATTAAAATAAATTAGATAGCATATATATATATATATATATATATATGAGTATATATATATATAGTATATATATATATATATATAGCTATATATATATATATATATATATATATATATATATATATATATATATATATATATTAGACAGAGAGATGTGTGTTTTTATTCTCTCTCTCTCTCTCTCTCTCTCTCTCTCTCTCTCTCTCTCTCTCTCTCTCTCTCTCTCTCTCTCTCTCTTTCTCTCTCTCTCTCTCTCTCTCTCTCTCTCTCTCTCAGCATTACTTACTAATGAGATAACATTGTGATGTTTGTGTAAATCTATCGATCTATTGTTTTAAGGGTATAATATCAAGTTGCTAGTGAATAGTTATAGTTTTTGTACTTTGTGTTTAACATTTTTTGTTCTTGCTGTTGTTCAACTTAAAAAATATGTGAAAAGAAGAACAGATATTAGAGACTTTTTCCACAAAAAAAGTAAGCACTATAGTAATAAAGATTCCTGTTATTCAAAGAGTGAGGTTGTCGGACTCGAAGAATCAGTTTCTCCTGGAACTTTTGTAACTGCGATAGCAGCTGAAAAATCTTAAGTAGACGGTGATGTTTTTTCTTCACAAGCGTCTATAAGTCTGGCACAATCAAGGAATACAGAAAGGATTGTTCATCTCAACGACATTGGCAATTTCATAGGTACGATATTTAGCAATAAGAAAAAACTGGAAATATTTAAATATCTCTGGAAACCAGATTCAAAATATATATTTCCTGCTGGTCAGGAAGGCAAAGGTCGGGAAAGATATTTTCAAAGAAAGTGGCTTGATGATATTAAGTGGTTAGCTTACTCTGATAAAAACGTTGGGGTTTATTGCTCAAATTGTGTATTGTTTTTGGAAACAAAAGAAGAAGGTAAAGGAAAACACCAGGAATTGGGTGTTTTTGTCTCGAGACCGTATTCAAACTTAAAGAAAGCCATTGAATCTTTCAAAAAACACGAGGCAACTAAATATCACAAAGAATCGGTAGAAAAGAGATTTGGTGTAGAAAAGCAGGTTCAAGGAAAAATCGAGAGCATCGACAAACAGATTGACAGTCAGAAGAAAAGGGAGGCCGAAGACAGTAGAAAGCGGCTAATTCCAATTGTTGAAACAATTCGATTCTGTGGTAAGCAAAATATATCGTTACGTGGACATCATGACTCAGGTCGAATCGAACTCTCTTGGCCTGTGGGAAACGATGGCAATTTTCGGAGTCTTTTAAGATATCGTGCTAATGCTGGAGACCATGTTCTTTCAGAACATTTAAAAACTAGTT
>JABUQX010110475.1:2500-34007 GCA_015478945.1 Trachelipus rathkii | reverse complement strand
GCACCCAGCCATTAGGGGTAGCGCTAGCGCACTTCGCACCTCGAAACGTAGCCGCTAGCGCTCTCCGCACTTATTCAGACCATTCAAAACCTCCGCGTATCGCAAGTCGATGTCCGCACGTCCCGCACGTCTCGCAATAAGTGCGACTTCACAAGAGTTTAATATTAATACTAAATAGTATATATCCTTACAAAATCTATTTATAAATATTTATTGAAAAAATGAAAATATTTACAAATCTCAAATTTTCCACTTTCCCCTCTATGTCTTCTTCAAAGGACAAAGGATCCATATTACCTTTCAAAAGATTAGGTGCTCAAAGCTAAATGCCATGGCTGACCTCTTTGCTCAAAAATATCCCACCAATACTAATATTCGCTCTACAGCAGATGTTGTCAACTTATATATTTGATGAACAAGTAAAAGGTTGTCGGAGAGAAAGATGCCTTGTGAGAGAGCTCCGGGTATTCACTTCAGCAGTCCATTGCTAATTTAAGGTCCTCACCAAAATCATTCTGCTTCCTTCTGAAATATTTTGACCACCTGTCCACCCAGAAGGTTATTTCGTCCAAGACTTAGTAGAATCATGAAATCCTAGACTCCTGCAGAGTCGATGCTATTGCGATCAGTTCGAGTAGGTATAATATAAATTAATAGATTACTATATATTATATATTTAATATATAGATATGATATAAGATATATAATATATAATACTATATTATTATATATACTATAATATATGTTAATTCAGTTTCTGTTAAAAACCAATATATTAAAATATACTATATATATATTATATATAATATATATATATTAATATAATATATATATATATATATATATATAATATAATATTATAATATATATATATATAGTCATTATATATAATATATATACATATATATATAATAATTTGGTAAAACTTTACTTTATTAGATTTGCCTATTACTATATTATATATAATTATTAAGTATAATTATATTGTAATAGCCATTTCGTCTATAAAATCAATTTAAAATCCTATTTTTTATTATAGTACCTTTAGGAGGTTGAGATTATTTTATAAGAAGGTATTAATTATTAAAAAACAATAAGTCTGAGACTAAAAGTATAATTAGTTATAAATTAAATAAAAATTTTATTTCTTATTATTACAACAAAATCTCTTAATAAAGATAAAACTATATTTCATTTTAAAGTGCGGAACAAAGAGCGGAACTTTTTTTATCGTACGTGCAAGCCGCATAATTCTACGCGACTCCGCACCCGCTAAGTCCGCATCCTTTCTGTAGCCGCTCGGAGCGGAATAGGGACTAGCAGAACGAAAAGAGCGAAAGCCACTCTTATATATATATATATTAATATATATATATATATATATATAATTATATAGATATAGTATATATATAATATTATAATATTACTATATATAATATAAGATATATATATATATATTATATATAATACGTATATATAGAATATATTATATATTATAATATATAATATATATACTGTATATAATATTTGGAATATTTAAAGTTATTATCATTGCGCTTATTTTATGGCAACGACATTTTTACATTTTAGTGATTTTATTTCAACAAAGTCAAAATTACTCTTTACATTAACAAAATAAAATAAAAAAAGAAAAACAAAAATAGGAAAAACAACCAAAGAAAAATGAGAAATAAAAACATTCCTAAACTTTTTAAAATGCATTCTTTGATCTCGTCCTAGATTTTTCTACTAAATATTTCTGTGGATGATATTTATGCAGCTTATATTAAATCTTTATATATTTAAATGAAAAATTACTGTCTTGCGAATCTGTTAGAAAAAAAAAATTTCTTAGAATAATAAATATAACATACATTTTCTGAAAGGCTACTATGACAACACAAGTTACTTGTGTCCTTTGGCCCAAAGGCCAAAATTACATACAGGTAAACAAATCTTAAATTGGGGTTGACGCAACCGAAAATTAAATTAACAAAAAAAACTTTACACATTTACAATTTTATGAATCATTGAAATATTGATAGAATCTTCTCCCAACATAAGCAATTTGAAATAATTTAATGTTCACAAATAAACTAAATAAATAAACAGAATGAAACAAATATAAAAAAATAAATAAATAAAATTTTATTTTCAAAAGCAAATGTTAAAGTTATATTCGATAAAGACAAATAATTAATAAATAATTGTATTTAAGAATAATGTAATTGTAGCGTAAACAGATTTAAAAGTATTGATAAAACATATTTTTAAGTGTATATATTACTATTTTAAAAGATCCGAGCATATAATAGGCACTCTCTTTATGAAAAATTTAATAAATATCGCATGTGAAAAGTAAAACTTATATAATATTAATAATATATATTATATATATATATATAATATTAATATATATATATATAAATATATTAAATATATCTATTCTATTCTATTCTATTATATTAATCAGTATACGTATATATATATATATATTATATATAAATATATATACAAATTATTAATTATATATTAATAATATAATTATATATATGTTATATATATATATTATATATAATAGTATATAATAATATATATATAATATAATATAATATATAGTAATTTATATTATAATATATATATATCTATTATATATAGATATATAGTATATAAGTATATATATCATATATATATTATATACTACATATATATATATATATAAATATATATATTTATATATTAATATATATAATATAGATATATACATATATATAATATTATATATAGTTTATCAAAAGTATATTATAGATATATATAGATATATATATATCATACTATATATTATTCATAATATATAAAATATATACGATGGCATTCATGTACTATATACGTCGGCATGGCAAAGGCCCGTTCGATTCCTAGTCTGGATCTAGAGTACGAATTAGCCTAGAGACACGTTCCCCTCCCAGCAGATAGGCTACGCCCTGAAGTGCGAAACTTTTATTAAATTAAAATAATTATCATTAATATATATTATAAATATCGATATATATATATAATAATTATTATATATTATATATAGTAATATATATAGTAATATACAGGCGTGAGCATAAGACAGCTTTTTTGTTTCTTTCTCTTTCAATATTTCCTATATATTTTTTCAAAAATAAACTGATATTTAATTAAATGCCCTTTATAATGAATTCGTCTTTAAACTGAGCAAATAACGCTTTGAGGCCAGAAAATCAAATCCTCCGGCATCCAGCTACTGGGGGATTAGATCAAATTAAGTCAGTTGTAAATTTACAAAAAAAAAAAAAAAAAATAGCGTAAATTGAGCTCGGTTCACCGCCTGATTCCGCATCCCGCTGAGAATCCAGGTCTCGTCTCTCTCTGTCTCTCTCGCTCCTCTCTCTCTCTCTCTCATCATCTCTTTCTCTCTCCTCTCTCTCTCCCGCTCTTCTCTCTCTCTCTCAGTCAACAGTCATTTAGACTCCAATGGGTAGATAATAAGATAATATACTAATCATATATATATTATATACTTATATTATATATTAATAACTAGATATATATATATATAATATAATATAATATATTAGAATATATAATATATAATTATATATATATTATATACTAATACTATATATATCAAAACTGTATATCCATGAGTAATAACCTTTTAATTGCATGAGCGATATTTCAAGATTATATAAAAAGTTAAATATTAATAATAATATCTTTTATTTTTCCAAATATAAATTCTATCGTAATAAGGATAAAAATTTGGCCTATGAAAATAGAAATTTTTTCTAGAAATGCACAAGCTATGACTTAATTTTAAGCGCAGGTTTGTTTTTGAAAGTCTGTTTTATTTGTTAATCGTATTAGTATTTTGACTATTCTCCTAATGTGAATTTTTCATTGAAAGCGTTGTATATTTATTTCCTATTAGTTATTAAGAGCATAAAGTTATATAATCATGGTCTTATAATATTAAATAGAAAATATTCAATTATTAAAAGCATACAATAAAAATTCGCTTATAAATGCTTCACATTACGTGTACTGAGACAAGTCTAGTTTCATGTGTGTACATAGAGCAGCATTCAAGCACACGTTCAGTGCTGTTTGCACGATTCCCTAAAAAAATGATAGGTAAGTAAAGTCAGTCTTTTCGAAAATGATATACGAAATATTTAATTAAAGATTTTCACATTTTTCATATGTTAAACAATTTTCATTTTCCCTTCTCTTTTTAAATAAAAGCTAATTGAAATAATATTGTTTTCATTATTTATCGTTCGCATAGTATAAATATATATAATAATATTATATATAATATTATATATATATAATATATAGTAATATATATTAATATATTATTTAGTTATATATAGATATATAATTATATATTATATATTATTATATATTGATTATATATACTTATTATTAATAGATATATATATATATATATCATATATATATATACATATATATATAATATTATCATATTATATATTATTTAATATATAATATACTAATAGATAGGAAATAATAGACATGAGCTATATAAAGGAATTGTTTTATTGAGTATTGTAGTAATTTGGGTTAATTAATAGAAAAAGTAAAAAGTTGTACAGATAAACAATGAGGGCAGCAATGTGTTTTAGCGAATGTCGAAGGTGTATGGTCAGGATTTAACCTGGAAACTTGACAGAGCAGTTCGCAGAAAGAAGAAAGACTATTTTTGCATACTGTTGTTGATATGATATAGCAAATGGGAACGCCATGCCAGAACATGAGAAAGTTAGGAGAATAAAAGTGTAAATGCCAACTTCTAAAGCATTTGCTTAGGACAGCTAGAGCATGTCCATGTGTTAGGATTAAGGAAGAAGAGAGATGGATTAAAATAGAATGGCGTCTGAGACAAGGTTATTTAGTCTCCATGTTTTAAATATCTTTAGTAGTGAGTCGTTCTAATATATAGTATACATAATATATTATATATATATAATATAGTAGTATATAATATATATTATATCATATACTATATATATATAATATACTAATTATATATATAGATATAGTAATATAATATTTATATATATAGAATGGTAAGGGGTGAATGTATCGCGTGAGGAAGGAGATAAGCGTTCTGTGTTTATGCTCAAATACCAAGAAAGCGTAATTTGGGTCTTGAGTTTGACCTTGTATGCCAAGAAAGGGATTAAACAATTAATCCAGTTAAAAGTAAGTAGTGAAAATTAGTACAGAACCCGAAGGAGACGATTCTCAACCAGGGTTTGATATCATAAAAGTGAGGGGAAACTTGCAGATAAGATGGAATATTGGGGGCTTTCGAAGGCATTGAAAAAAGATGTTGACCCATGAGTTGCTGGGAAAGAGAATTAGTAGCCTTATGAAAAATTACTGAAAGAAGGTCAAAATGAAATTCTTGAGTTCCAAAGTGTTCTGTATGATGGTGAGACATAGGCATTTAACTGTAAAATAAAATAAAAGATTTGTGGTTTGGAAATGAAAGTTTTTTTTTTATATATTTGTCGAGTATTGATTGAAAAGAGAATTAGAAATTTAAGGATAAGGGATACGTGCTAATAGGAAATGTTGTATGGAATAGCAAATCCGTGTATAAGATAGTAATGGTAAATACGTGGTTTAAATGAATGTAATAATTGCTTTGAATAATTTAATGTCCAAGTGGAAGCCATAGAGAAGCAACCAAATGAAGTGAGGTGATGGATAAAGAAGTTTTTCAATAGGCAAAGAGATTAGTATGGATGAAGAAAATAAATAAGATACTTTGAAGAAGAAAGGTAGTTAATTAATGGTTCGCCCCAGAAGAAAAACAACCTGAACAATGCATAAGTGAGGCGCATCCGATTTGTAATTTGTACCACCCTCAGTTATGTGTGATCACGGGATAGATATAAAATTTTAAATATTCTAATATATATTATATATAATATATATATTATATATTTTTAATAATATATAGAAGATATTAGTATTTACTTATATTATATATTACGTATATATATTAAGAATATATATATATATAAAAAATAATAATAGAAAAATAAATAAATAAAATAAATATAAAAATAAATAAAAAATTAAAAAAAAATAAATAAATAAAAAATAAAACTAATAATTAAATAATAAAAATTTATCACATTAATAAATTAATATAAGTAAATAAATAAATAAATAAAATAATAAATAAATAAATAAATAATAATAATAAATGAAAATAAATAATACCTTAAATAAATACAATAATAATAAATAAAATAAATAATAAATAAATTAATAAATAATCAATAATCTATAATAAATAAAAAATAAAAATAAATAAATAAAAATAAATAATAATAAATAAATAATAAGAAAATAAATAAATAAAGAATAAAAAATATAATAAATAAAATAAATAAATAAATATAATAAATAAATAAATAAATAAATAAATATAATTACGATAAATAAACAATAAATAAATAATAAAAATATAGATATCTATATATATATAATATAATGATTATTTATATATATATTATAGTATAATAAGGGTATATATATATTATATATAATACTATTTACTACACTGAAGATAATATTAAATCCTATATAATAAACCTATATATGTATATTATAATAACTATTTGTACTATATTAATATTATATACATTACATATTTTTATATATATATAGAACTATATAATAATTATATTATATATCAGAGTGCAGTTTTGGCCTAAAATGCAAAGCAAATATCCTAAACTTTGGCAGGAATTGAAATCAAATTATTGTATTCGCATACAATGAGGAACCTTTAACCTAGCTATTATATCGGATAGTATATGATGATATATCATATATATATATATATATATATATATATATAATATTATATCAATATACTATATATATATATATATATACTATTATATTGAAGGCCAATCATATAGTGCTAAATAAAAATCAATTTTGAAAGCGCCAATCTTTAAAAATAGTAAGGAACGCCGTGTGTGAAAATTCATGTGATTCATACAATATTGCGAATCGAAAAGTAAAGAACCATCGTGAGTAAGCAAATATATAATAATAACACATGTGAGTAGCCTAATATAATAGAATATTGTAATTATAATTATGGTGTACTAATAAGTGAAATCTTTTGTTAACATTTTAATATAATATTAATAGACTTTTGTTATATATTTTTTTATATTAATATGCTATTATAATAATATATATATATAATATATAATTAATTATAATATATATATATTATATATAATATTATATTATATATCATATATTATATTATAATAATATCTATGATATCAATATATGGTCGATAGCCACGTCAACTTATATCTTAAAACTATTAATCTACAGGTAAACGAATACATTGTGGAATGCTGTTCAAGTTGTCCAAATGTAAAAAAAAAAATAATCTCAAAACCTCATAGCTACAGCGAAAAAATTTTTGGAATTCTCGTAAAATTTTGGATAGGAAAATATTGAAAGGTGAAAAATAAAAATATATTGTCATTAATGAGATTTATAAGATACTCAACATTGTTTAGAGAAATGTTGAATCTTATTTTAAGACTTCTATTTTTTTTTTTTTTACTAAAGAATACTTTAGGTAATCGCCACCGATGTGCAGGATCGTCTCTCGGCCTTCGGGGAATACGGTAGGCATTATCCCCCCCGGAGTCTCCGGAACCCGCTGTTTGATTTGGGATGTCGCGGTTGAGGTTACTTGCCCCTCCCTACTGGATGAAAACTTCCCCCTGATTCCCCGTCGGCTCGAGCCCTATAGGTGCCGTTTAAAGCAAAATTTTTATTTTCCATTTCCTATGTGAATTTACTGGATTCCAAAAATGATTCCTTTTCCCTGTAGATATGTAGTTTTTAGTTTTTTTTTTTTTTTTTTTTTTTTTTTTTTGTTGTTTCATTTTTGGACCAGCATTGGACCAGCCTTCCAGCAATGTTTCGTTTAACTGTAGCATTAATAGTTTAGATCATATGACGGCTGATAAAGCTGCTAAATATTATATATATATAGTAATCTTATATATGTATATATATTAATAATATATATATATATATATTATATACTAGTATTATATACTATATATTATTATATACTATTATATATTATTATTTATTATTATAAAAGCCCATAGTCGAGTGTAGTATCACTCGCAAACAAATGAGCGTCCAGTCGCACTGCCGGTGGAATGGATGTTCTTCTCCTTGGCTTGGCTCGTCTTTCGGACGTAATAATACAACCCTCTATGTTAGCCTGCCCGTAGCCAGTGTTTATCTGTATATATATTATTATATATTAATTACTATATATATATATATATAATATATAATAATATATATATTAATAATGGATATATATATATATATATCTATAATATAGTTTCATATATATTATATTATATATATATTATTATATAATAAATAATATATATATATGTGTGTGTGTGGCATGTGTTCAACTTCGATTATTGAATAATAAAAAGAATAAATATATATATATATATATAATATATATATATATATTTTCAATTAGTTTTTTTGTGTTATATATTTTATAATATATCTATATAATATAATTATTATATATATATATTAATATACATATAATTATTATAATATAGTTATTCTTCAAAATTTTTATTTTGCTCCGTAGTAGTTGGAGGGATACTTCTACAGGTGCATTCTTCTCTTTTTATATTTGAAATTTCTTAATAAACTCCGCTATTTTTCGAATTCAGACAGTCTCAATTCAGCGAGCAATCATTAATTTGTTGAGTCTGTGCAAATATTTTTTTTTAAAGGATTAGATAAGATCGCGGCTCTTATAAGCTACATGAACATAATGTTCTCTACTTTCGTCATTACGGCCAAATAATCCACTACTAAATTCTTTCGGTGTTTAACTTATTCTGGATATCGTCCACGTCAATTCTTCATGTATCCCACTCTCAATACCGATGTAGAATTAATAATATACGAATTAAACAACTCTCAAATTATCTGCTCCAGATACGACATCTATTTTCTTAATAATACCTAACTATTTCTGTTTATTTTAACGGTGATGTAAGGTATATGACCTGTAAGCACTCATTAACATTATTAATACTCATATTGTTACTCAAAAAAACTGTAATTCAATACCTTGATCTCAACAAATTTTTTTTTTAGTTTTACATCAACTTTATCTTTTCAACTCGAATAGTTTTTAATTTTATTAATATAGCCTTTTTAAAATTTTTACATATTTTGCATATTTTTATGTTTTTTATACAATTAATAACCATAACTTATTTACATAGAACTATAAATGAATACGCATTGCTCAACATAACACCCAAAAACAAAGTATTTTCTTTACACTAGAACCTGCCACCAATGTCATGCATTTACCTACTAACATCTTGAACTGTTTTATGCAGGAAAAAAAGTCTCTTATTATAATTTATATTAATTTATATCGTAAGATAAATAAAAAATTTAACCCTATATATGTATATATTATATATATATATAATTATAATATATATATATTAAATTATAAGTTATAATATATATATAATATAATGTATATATGTAAAATTCATCTTTGTTGAGGTTCATATCGATAATCGAAACGTAAATCGATTATCGAGGTTTGACTATCGATGAAATCGGACATCTTTATATATATTAATTATAGTATATATTATATATATATATTATATATATATATATATATAAATATAATATAATATATATGTAGTGTCTAGCTGACACCATGTAACTAGAGAACGACAGCCCCTACAGTAGGATTACACATTGTGTGCAATATACATGGCACAGGAAAAAAAGACTTTGACCGCAAAAAAATAGGGCGCACGAGTGTTAGGGGTGTTTAAAACTAACTGATACCCACGGTAGTACCCGCCCCGATGTCAGGAGCCGTGTCTCTCGGGCCTCTAGGTGACTACTGGGGGGACTATCCGCCCTCGGGTATGTCTACCGGAACCCCGCTCTTTGTCTTTGGTTCCGGGGTATCCTCCGACCTCCCCCGGGGTATGAAAGCCCCCTTCGTCCCCATCGTCGAGCCCCTCTAAAAAGGGTAAACTCCTTTTAGGGGGCTCGAACACTCTTGTTTACATATACTATTATATATATATATACTATATATATTATATATATATATTATATATATATATACTATAGATATATATATAGTATATATATATACTATTATATTAATAATATATATATTTATATCTATTATATACTATATAATATAGGTGATTTACAGGCTTTTGTTTATCTTTGTTTTTTTTTTTGGGTTTTTTGTTTTTGTTTAGAAGTATAATATTTTATATTTTGGTTTTGTTTGTTTGTTTCTTATTTCTTTTATTTTAAATATTTTCCATGTTTATTTAGTTACCGCTATGCTTGTAAAATGCAATGACAAAGCCTTTAGGAAGACTTTAAAGGCATTCTCATTATAAATAAGTATTAAAAACAATTACATTGGCCTAATAATAAAAATCTTTATTAAATTTAAATATATAATACTACCGATATATATATATTAATTATATATATAATATATATATATATATATATATAATATAATATATATAATATACTATAATATTATATTTAACTATATATTTATATAGTATATATATTATAATATATATTATATATACGTATATATAAATAATAATAATAGATTACTTGTATGTATTATGATCTTTCGTCTTAGATATAAAAAAAATTTACCTCATTTTTGCTGAACATTTTTGACTTATTATTTATCTGCTTTGTGTCTTGTAAATTGCAATGAAAATTAACTGGTAAAACGCCATTCTCATTATAATAGATATTAATGAATAATTAATATTACTATTAATAATAATAAATAAAATCTTTAAATTAACCTTAGCACAACAAGCGAAAGTTCAACTTATTCCTATAAGGTGAAAATCCGAAATGAGAGCTTCTTTGTTTTTTAACTCTTGATATTTCAAAAGGTATTATCCTCGACATTAATATCGATAATTTCAAATATCGAAATATCAATCATAAAAAATGAAATAACCTATATACTATATTTATATATTAATTATATATATATATTATAATATATATATAATATTATTAATATATATATATATATATATATATATATTATATAGTATAATATTATAATATATTATATCTAATAATATTATAAGAATATATATATATATATGTATTGTTCTATATTTAACCAGTGCATGATTTCTAAAAAATTTCTAGTCAAAAAATTCTAGTTCAGAAAAGATTAAGCTTAATTAGTTTTTTACGAAATTCTATTTGTTATCGCTTCTGGAATAATCCAGAAGCTGCACTAGGAATTTCTTAAAAAAATAAAACTTTCTGAAACTTTATAAATTTTTTGAACTTAGAAATTTTCAGAAAAATATAACATTGGATTGAAGAATTTACATATTTCTATATTAATATATTACTAATTACATATATATATATGATATATTATTATTGATATATAGTATATAGATATATATTATATATACTATATATTACGCAATGCTGGTCAATTCATAGGTTAGGTTTTGTTACATGCATCGAAATCCTTAGTTAGATTAAGGCCTACGCTTCAATGTCGGTTAGACCCTTGTTCAGGTTAGACAAGATGTTAAGTATATACATAAATTAATTGTGCAATTAAAATCTATCATAACTTGGAACTAGAGGGTCCGAAACCGACTATAACCTACGCCAACCAACCTATATTGATCGCTAGCCGTAGAACTAAGATGAAACACATGCCGTAATATATATATAATATTATATATATATACTATAGATATATATTTAATATATATATATTATATAATATTATTATATTATTTATTATATATATATATATATAATTAGGATCATGTCGTTAATCTGCCTCCACCCCCATAACATATCATTGCGCATGGCATTCGAACACAATTTCTAAAAAGTAGAAATAAACAGCTTTCACACTTTAAACTATTTAAAAAAAAAGTTAAATCGAAAATAGAGTATGGTATGCGTTAAAATCTGACAAAGGAATTCCAATTTAGGGTAATTATTTTTACATTTATTTAATTTAATTCACTTTGCTTGTTTAAAAAAACCGCATTCGCAACATTGCGCCTTTTACATTATGCTCATATCGTAGGTTTTAAATAATTGACAGGTCATTTCTAATCTATTATATACTATATCTATTATATATTATATATAAATATAAGTTAATATATATATTTATATATATAATCCTATATATATATATATATAGTAATATTATATATATATTATAAATAAAAAATATATATTATATACTATAATATATATATTATAATATTATATAACTAGTTTAATGTATATTTATTTTTCAAATGTTTTATTATGTATAATATATTAATCCAAAAATTGGATCGTAATAAATAAATTAAAATTCTCTAATGAAGATATGATCGGTATATAATATCGAAAAAACTCGGGAAACATCGATAGTATATATCCCTACACAAAAACGTTGAAATTAGCTGACTTATTTTTTTATCGCCACTTTTATGAAAATTCATTTAAATGTACGTATTCGATCAGAATTTCAAATATTATTTTTATAATACATTTTTTTAAAATTAAAGATTATTTTAATACAGCGCTTACGTAAAAAGAAAAAAAAAACATACCGGAATCAATTTTGAAATTTTAAATTATGACCTCTCCCCCCCCCCAAAGAAAAAAAAATTTAGGGTTTCCAGTGTTGATTTTGTTTTATTTTTTTTTTTATTTTTCTTTTTTCTGAATTGGTTCGGAGGCCGGGGAGAGGCAGGTAACAAAAAAAAATATATTAATTATGAGGTACGGAAGACGAATAGATCATAAGATGATTATTCCGTAGCGCATACTAGTAATTAATTTTAAAACGATGGAAATAAATTTGAAGAATAGCTACCTGGAATCACCTTCTACTAACAAACTTCGGGTATGCGTCTTGGTTGAAGAGGTGCAAATGCGATAAAGCAATACGTCGCAGATAACTCGATGTTACGATCGATTCACATCGATTCAAACGAAGATTCCAAATTAAGAATTCCCCCATAGAGCGTGACGAAGATTATAGTATTATATATATATCATAATATAATATATAAATAATATTTAATATTATAATATATATATATATAGATATAACTGAATATAATTATATTATTGTAGATTATATTATATATATATATATACAACAAACAAAGTATATTAACAGAAAGAATAACACTTGTACATAATACAGTTCTTATTACTTCGAGATTATGAAAATCTATATATATATATATTATGCTATATATTATTATACTAATATAATACATAGAATATATATATATATATATATTAATATATATTAATATATAATTATATTATATATATATATATAAATTTATATATAATAATATATAACTATATTACTATAAATTTCTTATATATATATATATATATCTCTTTTCCTACAGGGTTTATAATCTACAACAAATATTATGTGAAGCTAACAAAAAAAAATTTATATTAAATATATATCATAGGTATAATATATATATATAATATAGAATAGAATATATATAATAATATGCGCAGCTTAACAATTGAAACATACCACGCAATTTTGAACAATTTTTCTCTAAAAATCTAAAAAGAATGAACAATACATTTATTTCCCTACTCATAAAAATTTTTTATTAATTCTATCCCCCTCATTACCTACACCCTACAAAAAATAAAAATTCTTCATAAAATCAAAACTTTGAATTACCAAATTACTTATAACCTTAGGAAAAAGCGAAAAGCGCTTCAAACTATTGTCAAGAACATTCCCCCATGGAATTACTCGTACCTAAAGTAAGAATGTTTAAATATTTCAGATTTCTTTTATACAAAAAAATAACTGGAAATAATGTTAATTATAAAGGGAAAAGTCAATATTACATATTAATGTAGGGCAGCATTATTAAGATCGATTTAAGCTGGAGAAAGAATTGAGTTCTGATTCTTTAAAATTTCCTTTTTCATTTTTTTCAAAATTCTGTTTTTATTAATTATATTATTTATTTATTATTATTAATTTTATATTATTCAATTATTGTTATTATTTAAGTTATTTAGTATTATCGTTTCAATATTTATTATATGTTTATTATTACTATTAAGATTATAGTCGTATTTAAAGCGTTTAAATTCAATTTATAAGTAGACTTGGCTCATCATCAAATTTTAAATCTGTATAGATTTCTTATATATATAGATATATATATTAATATAATATATATATTATATATATATATATATATATATATAATATATATTATATATAGATAATCATTATATATATTTATATATATAAATATATATATATAATAATATTATATACGTTTTTCGATTATACATTAAAAATATATATATATATATATTTTATTTTTATTAATAACAGATAACACATCTAGATAACACATAACACATTTAGATAAGATATTTAGGATTTGAAGAAGCATTTTGGATATGTAAAATTCAAGCATTGTTTTATTTTAAAAGAACATTTTTTTAATTTCCCTCATGTTTGAGTTGAAAAAGAGCATTAAGGAAAGATACACATTTAAATTCAGAATTTTGTGAAAATTCACAATTAAAACTTAGTAGGTTAAGTTTAAAACTTTTGTAATTTTTACGTTACAATGCATTAACTAACGATAAAATTTTGCTTCTTTATATTCTTTTTAACTGGATTGCGGAGGAAGTAAATTTTTTTTACACGGTCCGACTACAGCTCCACAATTTTGAAATACCCAACACAGACACTGACATCGACGTGAAAATTCAATTTTTATCTTTTTTAACTGAAATAAATAAATAAAAATAATAATAACTATTAATTTATGATTTTCCATAATAAGAAAAATATAAGCCTAAAAACTTTTGCAAGACAATATATAAATATATTAGTATATATAATATATATATATATTATAAATAAATAAATATATTATTAATATAACATATATATTTAGTATTATATATTATATATAGTATATATATATTATAGTATATATAGTATACTATATATATATAGTCGAATAAATACCGAAGCATTCCGATTAGTCTTCATATCTTGTAGTAAGCCCATGTTTTGAGAAATGTGCGCGCAAGCATGAGGACTGTATTAGCAGCGCTTAAATGACAGTGCTACAAGCATTTATCCTATTTACATTCAGTTATAGTTTTGAAGAAACTGTGTGTTGTTGTCGGACAAGTTAATCAAAGAATGCTCCCACTTTGAGCAGAGAGCACATTATTTCGGTTGTCATATTACGGGAAACCTTACGAAATTCAAATGATAAAGAAGGGGGGATGTGAAGGAATCATTCATAGCGAAACCCGAGTTGTGAAGTGGATTTTACGCTCTTTAAAGGTCCGACGAATTTCAGCAGCAGAAAAATTCAAAATGCTACGACGCCGTAAGTGAAAGATACTGTTAGCAAAAATGTTGTAATTAGAATATTTACTACGCGACGTTTCGAGAAATGGTACGATCGCTGCAAAGTTCTATGAGGCGAAGGAATATTACTTGAGGTGGGTATGTGTAGATGCTGCATCAATTTAAAGATAATAAAGTTACTCTAAAAAACTTCATTTTTTTTACTCTACTCGTATGTGTATATATAATTATATATATATATAAATATTATAAATATATAATATATACTTATATTATATAATATACTATATAATATATATATATATAATATATATTATATATATTATAGTATTATATATATGTAATCTTATATGCAAATCGCAGTGTTCACAAGGGCAGTTATACCGTTGAAGAGTTTCTTAGAAAAATAATTTTAGGTCCTGAGGAATAAACATTTTGTAAAACACATAACAAAGATTATATTTATTATAAATAGTTATGAAAATTAACCAAGCCAACAGGGGGACGATTCTTTATCATGGACTTAATATCAAGAGATTTAAATGGAAGATTCTAGCAGAAACAAAACAGTCTCAGACTTAGAGATTTGGGGCTTTCGAGAAATGGATATGTAGAAGATTGTACCATTTAACTTTGCAAGAGTGAAAGAGTATTGAGTTGAGCTTAGCGGATTATACAAAAGAAGAATTTATTTTGAATTTTAAAAGAATTTGTTCACTTTAATTTATTCCAAACCTTTGTGTATGGAAATTGAGAAAAGGTACTTAAATTTAAGTCATAAGCAATAGATGGAGGTGGAAAGAAGGCTACGAAATATGTGTGTGGTAAAAAGAAGAATTGATAAGAAATGCAAGAATAAGATATCTGTTGTTAAAAAGACATTCTTGGTAGAAGGAGAGAAGAAAAGGAAATATTGACATGTAGGGACACTGTGACTAATCTAGAACATGTGATGGAGACTGCAGAAAATATTTTCATTCTGAAATGGACAATAAATTCAAATCCCAAATGGAGATAAAATATTTGCAAAGTTTGTTATTTCTATTCAAGAATAAACTCAAATTTGGTTTGCTCGCTGTTACTGAAACAAAGATGAAAGGAAGAGGGCAGACGAGGTGATGTGTATTAAATTGTGGTGTGTCTGGAGCGGGAGAGGAAATGATAAGACGCGAGGAAGGAAGTTGTGTTGATAAGTGACTTGCGGGCAAAGAGCCTATTTATGGATTTTTCTAGCGATGAAGAGAATGTTAATGGTTATATTTAAGTTTGAGAAAGTCAATGTATATGTGGTTGTAACATGTTCTCCATCTGAGGGTAACGTTGAAGAGAGTGTGACTATCCTGGATAATCTAAACAATGATTTGAACGGGATGAGTAGAAATATCAGAGTGATTGTATTGGGTGACCTAATTGGTTGGATAGGTATCGAAAAGAAGATGGTATAACAGATGCCTTTAGAGTTGCGGGAGAAAATGAGAATGTTTGGAAGTGATTTGTTGTTTCGCGAGTAAGAGTGTGCAAGTAATGCATTCTTCAGACAGATTCATTCATAAGTATTACGAGAGTTGTATGTATAGAATTGTGCTGAAGTAAAAAACAATGATTGGTTTTTTGTTGTGAAGAAGAATGTCTAGTAGTAATGTGATCGGATCTAAGTCAAGTTGAGTGGTTGGGATGGATGATCAGATCCAGTATGTGTTTTATGTGACGATTAGATAGTGGACATGGAGACTGGAGAGGAGAGAGATAAGGAAGAAGAAGTGAGGGTCATTTAAGAGTGAGAAGTTAAGTTAACAAGGTTATAAGGAAAAGTATGTGAGAACACTTACAAATAAATCAGTTGAATGTTTACAAGATGAAACTGAAGAAATATGGACGCAAATGATGGAAACCTTTGTTAGTAGTGTAAAGAACATATGTATGGCGGGGTTAATTTTGGGGGCTGTTTTAAAAAAAACTAGGAGAAATAGAATGTAAGTGAGTAGTGGAAAATGAAGAGTTATGCAATCGGTTAACAAAAATTAAAAGAGGAATGGTTGAGTGTGATGAAAGTCAGTGATGATGACTCGAAAATTAGTTGTATGGATAATAATAAGCTGGAAAGCAAATGGAGGTATGGAGTACAGCGGGGTTGAGTTGAACCTCGTCAGGCATGCTTACCGGACGGACAACAAAGAATAGAAAGCCTTCAGGAAGGAGTGTGATAAATTAAAAAGGCGATAGGAAATCTCATAGAATATGAATAGATGAATATCTTCGCGATGATGAAGTGAATGGAATGAGAGTGGGAAGGAAACACCTCAAAATTCTTGCATAATATGGAAGTAAAGTGATGACAGTAGTTTGTGTTGGTAAGTATGATCGTGAATGAAGATAATAGGTTTTGGATGAGATATAAGTGGGGAAAGAATAGTAGAAATGAGAAAGTTGAAATGAAATATAGATAGCGGGGATAGATATGACTTACTGATAGTATCATAATAAGAATGGTAGAACTGAGCATGGAAGTTGCTATGTATACAAAAGGCGGTGTTCAGAGGGTATTGTCTCGAAGATGTAAAGGATATCAGCAACTAATAAAATCGTGGTAAGGAGTAAGGAAACTGTTGAAACTTACTCGAATTAGTTATTGAAGTCATTTGGTTGAAAAGGACTGAGCTATGTGATGGACTGATGGCGAAGTACAGGTCATTTCAAGTTAGAGGAAGTGCAGTTCAAATTTTAACATTGAAATATGAAACAAATGATAGTGAAATTGAGGAGAGAAGAAGAAAAATTTATTTAGTTATTTACTTTTCCAACAGGCATATGACAGATATAAATAGGGAAAGGCATAGATGTTGGTATGATATATAGTGTGTAGTTAGAATTCTGAATGATTTAAGTACGCCGATTCAATAGTGAAGCTTATGTTGTAAAAAAATGAGTGGAAGGACATGAGTGTTATTATTAAAGTAGAGTGACGCAAGAGTGTATTATGTCATCCTCATGGCTATTAATCTGTATATGTGTGGTTGAAAAAGAATGGATAAGGTGGTAAATGAAATGTCTGGCTGACACAGAATAAAGAGCAGTGGAGCGATGCCCTATTATTGTCGCTGATATTGATTTGTGTGGCGAAATTTGAAGAAAGTTTGAGAGGATTGGTAGAGGTTTGGCAGGGTGTATGCAAGTAGAAAGAAATGTATTAGTCGTTCCGAAAGATTATAGAAACAGAGTATTGTAAATTCATTTTGGACGTGTGAAGCAATTGAACAGGTATCTGGTTTAAAATTTGGGAAATATTGGATGAAAAAGGAATGATGACTACAGAGGTAGAAGGAAGTGGTGATGTGGAGATAGTGGTATTAATTAGAATCCTAGGAATGAAAGAACTAAGTTAAGTGTAGCCAGGTTCTGCATCAATATATGTTGTTACCCGTTAATGTTAGTAGTTGAATCTATGGTCTGAAAGAAGTATAGATCTAGGTGCAATCAGTTCGTTGAGGAATGTTAAATGAAAATAAGATGGTTTGGTTCATATGGACGTAGAGGGCTTTAGGCGGATATCCGCAACATTTTTCTCTATCCGCATCCGCATCGCTTCGCATAAAAGTTGCGGATAGCGGATTGTATTCAATCTATGAATTATGAGAAACCTTGGAGCGACTTAAATACAGTAATATACATATATTATATATATATTATTATAACTATTTATAATAAGTAATTCATATATATATATATATAAAATAAATTATAATATATTTTATATAATTTAATATTATATATATATATATATATATGATTATATTAATATTATTATATAAATATATATATATATATAATAATATATTATTATATATAAATATATTATAAATATATATAGTATATATAGTAAATATTATTATATATTATTAAT
The DNA here is from genome assembly GCA_015478945.1 of Trachelipus rathkii. Taxonomy (NCBI): domain Eukaryota; kingdom Metazoa; phylum Arthropoda; class Malacostraca; order Isopoda; family Trachelipodidae; genus Trachelipus; species Trachelipus rathkii. The sequence goes on along the minus strand of JABUQX010110475.1, from coordinate 14,520 downwards.
TATAAGTATATACTATATATATTATAACTATATGCGCGATAGTATATATATATATAATATATATATATTAGATATATACTATATACTATATATATGATTATAAATAATTTATAATATATATATATTATATTAATATACATATATTGATATAAATTTATATAATATAATATAAATATATAATATATATATATAATATATACATATATTATATATTTGAATAGGAAAGCAATACTAGGGCCCTCCACATATAAAACTTTATTCGAAATTACAACGTTTCGGAAATGTCAATAGTATTATTATAAAACCCCGACATAAAATAAAACAAAATTTAGTTACACAAATCTTATAAATATATATATATAGTATGTATATAATATATATAACAGATGTTACATTATACACTAGAAATCCAGAAGATTATTCAGGAACTTACAAATTGATCAATATTAAAAACAAAACAAAAAACAGTCGCTCCGATCGTAAACAAACAAAAGATTAACACATCAAACAAAACAATAAATGATTCAATTCTATATTATGCAACTAATTAAAAGGAATATAAGTATTAACAGCACCAGAAAAATTCCAAAACTCACCAGAAGTCTCATAACATCTTCAAGTTTCTTAATTTGATGTAAACAGACATGACTGTGTGATGTCCAGTAAAGTAGCTGTGGTTTAAATGGCCCGGATCATATAAGAGAGGTTAATGTTGTGAATTACAAAGTTCTAAGATATTTTGTAGGTTGCTATGATCGAATTTGGTTGGTTAATATATTAAAATTATTAGGTTAAGTGCGCTGTGTCTGAGTATGGGTGATCTCTAACTAGACTGAATGGGAAGGGATTCAAGCCAAAGTTTTGTAACGGTGAAAATGCTCTGTGCTCGTCCATCCTCACTTGGTAGACGGCAGAGGACTGCATCATAAAGTCGATTACGCTATCACAAGTAAAATTTTATAAATAATTGAGGATCCGCAAGACGCTTTCAGGGACATGTACCCTTATGGTTGCAAAACGAGAGAGACGTGGAGAGAGTTTGAAATAAATGATACATTCAATTGGGAAAATGCTTGTAAGGGGAGGATAATCTTACGAATTTCTCGTGAATATTGTTCATAAAAAAGGAATTGTTATTATAACAAACTGATTTAAGCGAATACGTTGAGTTGGCGTGGGAGAACGGAGTTCAGAATCCTTTATGTATTATGGACTAATAAGCGGGAGGTAACAAAATTATTTAAAAAAATTAAAGAGAAAATTAAATTCTTCTGCATGAGACGGAATATATACTAAGTGAAGGCCTAATATATACTAAAGTTTTATTACTGTACACTTATATATAAGTGTGTGACTAAAAATTAACCCTACCGAACAAGTTTTTTTTTTTGTTTTTTATTTTCTACATAGAAATTGCAATAATCTTTCTTGTTTTAATTAACATACTAAAAATGAATGAGCTCACTTCTTCTTTTTCTTTTCCATGGTAAAGTTAATATTATTCAGTTGTGTATTTAAATAATCAAGAAAGGGAACTTCATTTTGTTTGAAAAAGTAGAAAGGTATCGTCAATGAATCTTTTATAATGAACAGGTCTAAAAGAGGGTGGACATATTCTGTAGCCGATCTTCATAGTGATTAGGTATGAATTGTCAAGGTGCATGAAAGGTTAGAGGAACAGATAATGATCAGTTTGTTGGTATATGGCTTATTTAAAATAAAGAAAATAATTATCTTGGGGCTTAATTCAGTAAAGTTAAATTCAGACCTGATGAAGCCATGAAATTCGTATTTAAATGAAAAATATCTTCCAATAGAAAGGACAATTCTGTAGCCAAATGGGGATATTTGTATACAAAAATTCACATCAACTTTAGGAAAAAAACATTCAGATTATGCCTAAACCAGTTTTGCAAGCTGTAGAATTTTTATTATGTAATCATTAGTGGCAAAAGGGGTCAGAAGGTACTAGGAATTTTGCTAATTTATAGTTATGAGTATTAAAGGCAGCCAGAGATGGGCGGATGGGGATATTAAACTTTAGTAATTTGGAGACCATATTAAATACCTGTGAAGAGCCATGAGGACAGTAATATCATAATAATCTTTTATCAATCTTATTACTTTTCAATATTTACTAATAAATTTACTTTAATCTTTACTTCAATTTAAGAGCAGGAATAATGAGTCTTTATTCGTAATTGGTGAAATTGTTGCGGAAATGAATCAAGAATGTTAATAATATATCTAGCTTTATCTATGAGACGACACCTAAAAACCTTTATTCTGTTGCATGATTGTTGAATTGATCAGATTTAATTGAATTTGAATGAATATAATCTGACTTTGAAACTAGTACGAAAAAATTTTTGAAGGTTAAATTAAATAAATAATTTCTGGGCAAAATTCTATCTAGGGTAATTGATTAAAATCGAAATTATAAGGTTCATGATTCCTTAGAATACAAATCAATCTTCAAAAGCACTAAGATTCTTATATAAATAATGATAAATAGTAAACAAAATTCAGGCCTAATCCTATAAGTCTTCTTCATATGTTAATACTTTCGATGAAAAAATAAATAATATTATCGAGTTGAATATTAACACTTTTATGGATACTATTAGAGTATTAACTTATTTTTCATGACGTTATTACAATGTTCAGACGTCACTCACACTTTAGAATCTTATTGGTAAAAACATAAGTCTAAAAGGTAAATTGCCTTCAAACTTCATCATGTTAACTTTTAAATTGTCGTCTATCGTCTTATTTCATGTTTCTTAAAAGATATTTGTCGTTCAAACAACTTAAAACTGAAAACCCTTAATACAAGTATATATTGTATAGACGTTAAAAAAGTTAAATTTAATAAAAACTGATACATGTATGCTTACAGTATTTAGAAAGCACGTTTCAGTTTTCTTCGAAGTTTAAAATGGCCTCGATAAATTAAATAGTTTTAAGCGTTGCTGCGCCATCACTGCGATAAAATACAGTTCAATCCATTTTATGGATGGATTCAATTTGATAGAAAGCAATACTGGCCTTCCACATATACTTTTAATTCAATTACAACTTTCGCGAAGAATGTCCAATTTCCTCATGCAGGTGAAAATCAAATATAATAAACAGCTTATGGTTTTCAATTATTAAAAAATCTATAAGAAATTAAGTGATGTTAGATTAAATATAAGTATACAAATATAGTACAGATATACACAATAAAACTTTTGGCAAAATCAAAAAGTTTTAATATTAAAAATGAAGTCAAATTTGAAGGAAACAAACAAAACGTCGCCCTCCGTCGGTAAACAAACAAAGATTACACATCAAACAAAAAAAACTAAATGATTCGAATTCTATGAATATATGCAACTAAATAAACTAAATTAATGCCACCTACATAGGAATGACTGTATATATATTATTTGTATTTTTGTCTTGAGTTGTAATCTTGTCTGTTACCAGCACGGAGAGCGATCAGTTGTTTTTTTTTCAATTAGATCAGTTTGTACGATTTAAACTTTGATTTTGAGCACTTTCCGTTTACTGTCACTATATATGTATATTAATATATATTAAAGAACTAAGATATAAATCATAGAAAAAATAGAAATATAATTATTTGTTTAGATTTATTGAGTAAACAGCTGATATTTGCGAATGTGAATTCGAATGTGAATTCGAATAAAGTTTAATATGTGAAGGCACCTAGTATTGCTTTTCTATTCATGAAATTCCCATCATAGAAACCGATGCACTGTATTAATTATCGCAGTATGGCAAGCAACGCTTAACAACTATTAAAGTACCGAGGCCTCACATTAAACTTCAGAGAGGCAAACTGACGTTCCTTCTAAAGACCTGTAAAACGCATACAGTGAATTCCCATTTTATAAATTTAAACTTTTTTTAAAATCAGTATAAATTGTTATTATTTAAGGTTAAGTCAAAGTGCCTGTATATCGAAATATTCTTTTAAGAACAAAGAATAACAAATAGAACGACATTTAAAGTTAACCATATGAGTTGCAGGCAAATTATAAAACATTTTAGACTTTATGTTGATTACCAATAACATTTTCTAAACGTAGTGAGGACCCTTCTAACATGTTTAGAACCCTGTCATAAAAATTAAGTTTAAAGCTCTGAATATACATTAAAAGTGATCTCTTCAAGACTCCGATAAATATATATTTAATTTTCTCGAAAGTCTTAACATAATGGAAAGAATAGCTATTTAGGATTAGCCTGAATTTTTGTTTACTATTTATCGCATTTTCTATAAAGATTAGTGCAATATCAGAAAGGTCTTTTAATTCTATGATCATGAACCTTTTAAATTCGATTTTTCCTTACCGTAGATGTAACTTTGGCAAAATTTTATTTTAAATTTAACCCTTCAAAAATTTTTTGGCTACTTAGTTTCAAAGCAAGATCTATAATACATTAAATCAATAAGTATAATGATCTTCAACAAATTATTGCAAACCAGATAAAGTTACTGTGTCGTCCTCTTAGATAAAGCTGCTAATATTTAGAAAATCTTGAATATATCATTCCGACACAACCAAATCACCCCATTCTGAATAAGACCCATGTGATTCTTTCACTTAACTATGAAAGAAAGGATTAAAGCTTGAAATATAAAACTTAATACATTATTTATATCATATATTAATGATTTGGATACTCTCTCTGAGCTCTTCCCCAGTATTTTATATTTCTCCCCAAGATAGCATAAAGTAATATCCCATCCGCCCATCCTGGCTAGCTTAATACTCATAACTATTTAAATTAAGCCAAATTCCTATGTACCCTTTCTGACCTTTGCCACTAATGTACATAATAAAAAATCCTTACAAGCTCAAAAATGCGACTTTTAGGCATAATTTGTAATAGTTCTTTTATGACATTTTTGATGGAATCTTGGATACAAATATCCCATAGATCAATGACTTTTCATGGGAAGATATTTTTTCATTTATAATAACGAATCATGCTTCACCAGGTGTGAATTTAAAACTTTACTGAATTTAGCCACCCAAGATATTACCTTTACCACGAAACAAAATAACTATATACAACAAACTTCTATCTAATGGGTCTCCACTAGTAGCCCCTACAATTATACCTAAGTCCATATGAAAGATCTGCTGACAGGAATTGTCCCCCTTTTAGACCTCATTTATAAAAAGATTCATAGGACGAGACCTTTTTCTACTTTTTTCAAACAGAAATGACCCAGCGTGGCAAAAGAGAGAAAGTACCTCTTTGCATTATTTAATACACACTGAATTAATATTACTTTACCAAAGAAACAGAAGGTTGACGGACCTCCATTTTTAGATTGTAATTAAGAAAAAAGATGAAATTACCCATAAAGTTTATCGTTAAAAAAAAAAACGGTTCGAGTCAGGTTTAAATTTCTTTAGTACACCCCACTTAAGATATAAGTGTACGATATTAAAACGTTAGTATTATAGGGCTTACACTTAGTTCTATTACCGTCTCAGCATGAAAGAATCTAATTTCTCTTTAAATTTTTTAAAGAAAGTTACCCCGCGTTATAGTCATAATGAGTGCCGTCAACTTCTTCTTCCTTCCACACCCAAACCTCTAACGTGAATTCGCTTTAAATAATTCAGTTGTAATAAAATTACCTTTTTGAACAATTTTCACCGAAAACTGTAAAGAAATTATCTCCCTCTTAGCAAAGCATTTCCCCAATGATTAATTTGTTTTCACAACATCACCACGATCTCTATCGTTTGAACATAAGACATGTCCGAAGTGTCAGATCCAATTTATTTATATTAAATTTACTGTCGATAGCCTGTCTATCTATATTGGCAGTACCTCCCGTCAATACCACGTGAGGATAGCAGAGCACAGAGCTGCTCCGTTACAAACTTGGTTGAATCCCTCTCCATTAGTTATTAGAATCACTCACATACTCAATATACACCTTTACTACAATAATTTTAAATATATTAACCAACACAAATTCGACAACCAACCACATATCGTTAGAACTTTGTACATTCACAACTTAAACCCTCTCTTAATAGTGATTTTGTCTCATTTCAAGTTCAGTGATGTTAACTCGGATTTTGTTCATTCAATGATGTCTTTTCATTCAATGATGTCTTTTCATTCAATGATGTTTTCTTTTAAATAATTCTGCTTTTCTTTTCTTTAATGATGTTGTATTCGATTTTAATTTAGTTGCCATTAATATAGAATTTCGAATCATTTATTTGTTTTTGTTAATATCGTCAGAATTTACAAATCGTACCCGTGGCTCCGGCAACCCCGGAATTCTAATTAGGGATCAATTTGTAATATGTCAAACCTTGATTTTCATCCGGGTTCAATCCCTGTGCTATTGCCGTATCGTGACAGCATATCCAACAATTTCTCGCCACCAATCAACTTAATTCTTAAAGTTTTATTGCACTTCAATGAATTCTATTTTAGGGATGAAATTCACCTGTATGCATGAAATTCACATTTCCGGAATTGTATTTCGAAATAATTTAATATGGGAAAGGCACCTAGTTCTTTTCTATCAATTGAATAATTCCCATCCATAGAAACTGTGATTGACTGTATTTATCGCATTATGCCAAGCAACGCTTAAAACTATAAGATGTTACGAGGGCCTCACATTTAAAATTCATCTGAGAACGAGGATCCTAAAGAACTCGGAACGAATTTAGTGATTTCAGTTTTATTAAATTTCTTGTTTTCATTGCTAATTCAAACATAAATTGTTTCAGTTTATATGGCATTAAAAACACTTAAGACAAAGAAATAAAGAAAGTAGCGACAGTTTAAAGTAAACCCATAGAGAGTTGAGCAAATTAACCTTTTATAGCATTATGTTTTTAACAATAAGATTTAAACGTGGAGTGGACCGTCGAAACATTTAGAACCGCATTGAAATAAGTAAAACGCGAATAGACATAAATAATGATCTATTATCAAATAGCATATATACCCATATATGGTTCCTCGAGTCTACTCAACTCATAACGTCTGACTTTTAGGATTAGCCTGAATTTTGTTTACTATTTTATCCGCATATTCTTTAACATTCGTGCTGTAAAATATGTATTGTTCGGACTCAAGAAGACCTTATTATTAATTCCGATTATCACAGTTACCCTAAGATAACTTTTGGCCAGTAATATTTTATTTTAAATACCTTCAAAAATTTTCGACTTAGTTTTTCAAAGTCATATATAATTACTTAATCAATTAAACTTGATCATCTCAACAATTATTGGACAACCAATAAAGGTTTAGGGTCGTCCTCTTAGATAAAAGCTGACTAATAGTAGTAAATTCTTGATATCATTCGAACAAACCAAATACCCAATTGAATAAAGACATTTGTTCTGTCACTTAATCTTCGAAGAAATGATTAACCGTTTTACGTAAATATTTGAAAATTATATAGATGAAAAACTTTATTTAATGATCAATAGTATACGGCTCTTTCCCAGGTATTTTATATGGTCTCCCCAAGATACATAAAGTTAATATCCCCCATACGCCCCATCCTGACTCTTTAATATCTAATATAAATAGCAAAATTATTTAGCCTCTTTTGACCCCCTTTGCACTAATATTACATAATAAAAAATCCTAACAGCTTCAAAACTGCTTTTAGCATTAATTTGAATCGTTTTGTTATGAACGTTTTGATGTGGAATCTTGTATACAATATCCCATAACTTTAAATAATTTTCTTTCGAAGATATTTTTCAATGTAAATAACGAATATCTCGCCGTTCAAAACAGGTGCTGAATTTAAACTTTACTCATTTTAGCCAACCCAAGATAGCTTATTTCTTTTTATAAACAAATTCTACCAACCCAAAATCTGATTCCTTATCTATGGTTTCCCACTCAGTGCCACCCCTTGCCAATTCATACCAGAAGATCAATATAAAAAATCTGGCTCTACAAGAATGCCATCCTCTTAGACCTGTTCTATAAAAGATTCATGGCGATACCTTCTACTTTTTTCAAACAGAAAGGAAGTACTCTGAATATTTAAATAACAATCTGAATAAATATTAACTTAAAAGAGAAGTAATCCATTAAATTTTAGGATAGGTTTAAGAAAAAAGATATAAATTTAACAATAAAGTTTCGTAAAAATTTTCGTCAGGTTTAAATTTTTATAGTCACACCCACTTATATATTAAGTGAACAGTATTAAACTTCTGTATATCATGCTATCCCTTAGTTCTAATTACCGTCTCAGGCATGAAAATTTAATTTCTCTTAAAAAATTTTTTTAAATAATTGTTACCCGTATTAGTCAAAGTACATAAGGATTTTCGACTCGCGTTCCACACCCAACCTCTAAACGTATCGCTTTAAAATGCAGTCTGTTATAAATTACCTATTTTAATGAACACTTTTCACAATCTTCTTAAAGAATTATACCTCCTCTTACAAAGCTATTTTCCCAAAGAATCGTAGAATGCTTTCAAATTCATTCTCGTATCCTTTAGAACCATAATCCAGTCCCTAGCTCTTCGATCCTCATTAGTATAAATGACTTGTGATAAGCTCAGGATGGATAAATTGGCAGTACCTCCCGTCAATACCACGTGAGGATAGACGTAGCACAAGGCCAATTCTACGTACCAAACTTGATTGATATCCCTCGCATCTCAGCTAGTCGTGAATGAATTTATTATCATCTTATTAAAATTAAATTTCTCACAACAGTTATTAAAAAGTACAATTTAGTAAGCAGTTCTAGCAATTTCACAACAAATGTTGTTGAAAAGTTGATTCGCGCCTAAACTACAGCTACTGTTAACTCGGAAACAGTCTAACAGTTTACATGAATGTTGTTAAATTTACAATTATTAGAACTTAGAGGTGTCGAGCTGGCATTGAGATTGAGAATTTTTACTGGTGCGAATAACGTAATAGTCTCCCATTTAATTTGTTGCATTAATTAGAAATTTATGAGATCATTTATTTTTTTTTGATGGTATTTCGTTTCCCTTTTGTGGCATATTACATGTGTTTTATATCCATATGAATAGTACACCTGCGATTTGATCAAATGGGTGTTATGGTATTCTGTTACAATACGTATGTTTTCAAAGTATGGTGCAAGAACTATTCTCTTGGAATTATAATAACGACCAGAGTTTCCAAAAATAGTTAGAAACAAATCATTCCGAAAAAGTTTAATTTGTTTTAAAAAATAAGGAATTGTTACACAGCTAGTTTTATTTGCTCTATTAGCTCTCAACCCGAAAGTTACTGTTTCTAATAACAATAACAATAACAATAATAATAATAATAATAATAATAATAATAATAATAATAATAATAATAATAATAATAATAATAATAATAATAATAATAATAATAATAATAATAATAATAATAATAATAATAATTTCAGATATTCCTTGCTCAAAGTAATTAATGGAAATAATGAACATTTTCCCCTCTGAAACTTGGTTCTGTTTCCTCGACGAAATGACGAGGAAGGAAATATTAGAGACACTCTGCCAGACTTAAATATATAAAGAAAAAGGAATAAAAAAGAAAGGACAAAAAATCTCAAAATGAAATCAAGATATGAAGAAAAAAAAGGAAAGGAAATCAAATAATTTATTAAAAGTCAGCGAAAAGATCTGAAAGAAAAAGAAAAAGAAAAAAAATTCTTGATTACACTTTTTATCTTCCTAAATTAAAAGATTAAAAAGTTAGTTACTAAACTTTATCTCTCTCTCTCTCTCTCTCTCTCTCTCTCTCTCTCTCTCTCTCTCTCTCTCTCTCTCTCTCTTCTCTCTCTCTCTCTCTCTCTCTCTCTCTCTCTCTCTCTCTCTCTCTCTCTCTCTCTCTCTCTCTCTCTCTCTCTTACATTTTTTTTTATATATATATATATATATATATATATATATATATATATATATATATTATATATATATATATATATATATATATATATTTATCTTATATATATATCTATATATTTATATAATATTATTTTATTTTATATCTATATATATATATATATATATATAGATATATAATAATAATATAATAATAATAATAATAATATATATAATAATATATATATATATATATATATATATATAATATATATATATAATATATATTATATATAAATTTATATATATATATATATATATAATATATATCTTTCTATATATATATACCATATACATATATCTCACTATATATATATATATATATATATATATATATATATATATATATAGAGGTTGGCACGATCCATTACTCTTTTACTCCATTACTAACGGAACTAGTTTTTTGAGTAACGGAGTAACGGACTCGTTACTTTTTCTTTCATGTAACGCACCGAATAACTTCCGTTATTATTTCTTCCGTTACTTTTTAGTCCGTTACATTTTGTTCGACTTTCTTTTATGACTAAATAGCCAATTGACCACCTACCAGTCAGAGCTGAAAGAATCTTTTATAATGTATATATATATATATAAAAATTTATGGATATAAAACAAGAAATATATATATATATATATATATATATATATATATATATATATATATATATATATATATTAAATATATATATATATATATAGATATATATATATATATATATAAATATATATATATATATATATATGTAACAACTATACATATATATATATATATATATATGTATATATATATATATATATATATATATATATATATATATATATATATATATATATATATATATATATATATATATATATATATATATATATAAATATATGCTATATATATATATATATATATATAAAAATAAAAGGAAGGGGAATCTACATAGAATAATGAATAGGGATGGTGCTTTCGTAACTGATGAAATGAATGACTAGAGTGTAGTGGGAACACTTCGAAAACCTGCATAACATTGGCAGTAATGAAGAGGTGATAGTGAATGTGTTCGTGGGTTTGATGGTGCAAGAAGGAATAGGTATTTTGGGGGTGAGGTTATTAGTAAGGATTAGGTTATTTGTAGAGTGAGAAAGTTGAAGAAAGGTAAATATGCAGGTAAAGATGAAATTGCCTGTGAAATGCTCAAGAACGGAGGCGAGACGTTGAATGGTTGGATTTGGAAGTTGTGTAACAAAGCGCTTATGGAGGGTATACTTCCGAGGGATTGGAGGAGAGCATTAATAATACCCTCATATAAGGGTAAGTGAGATAAGAGTTATTGTTGAAATTATAGAGGAATTAGTTTAAGTTTAGTAGGGAAGATATATTCTGGTATTTTGGTCGAAAGAATATGTCGAGTGACTGAAGGGCTGATTGTTTAAAACAAGGTGAGTTTAGAAGTGGTAAAGAATGTGTGGATCAAATCTTTACATCGAAAGAAATGATTGAGAAAACGAGGGAGAAGAAGAATAAATTGTATTTTGGTTTTTTGGATTTGTAAACAGGCGTATGATATGGTTAATAGGGAAGCTATATGGCAGGTGTTATTAATATATGGTGTTGGTGGTAAGCTTCTGAATGAAATCAAAAGTATGTATGACGATAGTGAAGCGTGTGTAAGAATAAATGAAGTTGAAAGTGTTTGTTTTAATATTAATAGCGGAGTAAGGCAGGGATGTGCTATGTCTTATTGGTTATTCAATTTGTATATGAATGGGGTTATGAAAGAATTAGAAGTGGGGGTGGCAGGAGATGGTGTTAGAATGACGGAGAATGGAAGAGAGTGGAGGGTGCCCTTCCTATTATATGCGGATGATTTGATTTTGTATGGCGTATCTAAGAGATTTTGAGAGGATTGGTAGAGAGATTTAGCAGGGTTGTTTGAAGGTAAACGTAGATAAGAGTAAGGTTTTGGTTGTGAGTGAGGATAGTCCTCGGTGTGAAGTTATGTTAGATGGTGAGCAGCCGGAACAAGTGTCTGAGTTTAAATATTTAGTATATATGTTGGATGAAAAAGGAACGAATGATGCAGAGTG
>JABUQX010110474.1:22500-44954 GCA_015478945.1 Trachelipus rathkii | reverse complement strand
ACGACTTTACTTGAAATCGGGGTCGTCGCTGTTCAGAAACACACACACACACACTACATCACACATCTACAACACGACACAACACTACAGCACACACACACAAGATATATAGGTTGAGTTATAAAATGAAGTCAAAGTTTTTAATTGAATAATAATTATCAATCTTTAATATCATATAAAAAAGTTATTATATATATTTTTAAATTAAATAAATTAGTTTATCAGATAATTGGAAATACTTAAGGTATACAGTGAACTATAGTACAGCCCTAATATATTCTATATATATATATTATTATATATATAAATATATATATAGTTTGCAGATGATACCAAGAGTAGGGGGGTGTTAATTTTGTGTATTTTTTTCTGATTCGTTTATTATATTGATTGGATCATCAACATTAATTGTAGAATGGTCTTCTCTTATACATGTGTTTATATTCTCTGTGGTTGTTTGTTATAAATTGTTAGGATGTTACCCATACAATTCATTGTGGATGAGCAAAGAGTTATCTGTATTACTTCTCTGTCTTTCGTCTTTCAGCTGCCCTCGCGGCCATATATCACACTGCAGAAGTAATGGTATTAAGCTATTAACTGGCTAAAAGTATAATTTGATACCATAAGAGATAAGTATTAAGGTGGCAATAAATCAGTACGAGGGGATACTATATACTTATTAGTACCACAGATTCACCCACCACCGTTAATTAAAATTATATAATGGATAGTAGAGTATAGGATGACTACAGAGGACCTACACATTGTTTTTTGTATTTTATTAGTAAATATGTATGACAATTTATTTATTTTTATGAGCTTGTGAGACTCCTATACTTAAATACTTTAATACTACCATTCAAGCTCACCGTTATAATGTTTATGAATGATATATAAAAAGTTACTTATATTAAGGGAACAATCCTTTATTATTAATATAAATGAAAATAATTATCTAATTAAATATATAAAATATTATTATTATATATTATATTAATATATATTATTTATTAATATTATTATTATATTATTTATTATTAATTATTAAATTATAAAATTTATATATTATTATTATTATATTAAATATATATACAATATAAATATAAAATATAAAAATTGCATAACACTTTATGCTTTATATTTATACGAATAATTATACAAATATTTATTCAAAAATATATATAATATAATATAATATTATATATATTATATATATTTAATACCGTAACTAGTTTAAATTTTTCCCTAAAATAAATATAAAACAAAATATATATATATATATCCCACTGTACACATCAATCAGCTAGCCCTTTATAATTAATGGTCAGCCAAGGCTTTATATTAGTTTTCCACCTATTCTCCCGTCTTTCGTGTAATCGGCCGGTATTAGTGCACAGTCGAATAAATATAAGACTGAAAATAAAGCGGCAGCTGATCGTATCTCAGCTGCCGCCTGCATCCAATAGTAATCGAAGTCGCGATAAATTTTTAAAAATATACGTCATACGTCACAGAGTATTCTCACAAAAGTGAGCGAAGCGCCTCACGCAGTTGACCGCGACGGATTGTGCAGCCCCAACCAACGGGCGCGGATCCCGCAAAGGACACCGGGAGGAATGCCGAAACCCCGGAAAACATTAAGTACACTTTCCAAGTTAATGCACATTAAGTACACTTCACAAGTATACTTAATCCACTTCAAATATTACTTAATTACCTTACTTAAAATAGTCCAAAACCAACTAGGGAAAAAAAACGTTTTATGTAAATGTAAACCAATGTTGTGCGGCTTTCGCCGCATCACATGGGAAGGCTAGAGTTGGTAACAAAGAGGTCAAAAATGTGTAGGGGAAAAAAACGAACATTGCTGATAGACACACGAATAGGCGCACGCGCACCACGTGCTCAGCACTACAGTTTTAGGAGAAAAGATTCAATTAGATAGATGATTAATTTCTCGCCGGGGCGCAACCAACCCTTAATTTCCCTCCCCAGTAATCTAAATTACTCCTCACTCGGATACAGATATATATATGTATATCCATTAGAGAACATTAGCTCTCCATCTTTGGGAGGACCTCCCCTCTATAAAACGAGAATACATTCTCAAGCTTGATTCAACACTGAGATATGATACAGAAGCCCACCTCACTCGCCCTTCTTTAATATGGCGGTAACATTTACGAATTATGGATTAAACATATCTGATTATAAAATATTGAATATTTTAATTAATTGTCAATGATAAATACCACAACTATAAATTGAAGATAATGGTATTATATATATATACTACCGATATTTTAACTTTATCTTTTAGTTACTCAAATAAATGTATAGGGTTATCCCTATATATATATATAATTATTAGATAGTAGATATATATATATATATATACACTACAGTATATATATAATAATACCGCATATATAGTTATATAAAATATATTAATATATATAATTCTATCACTCTACTATCATACCTATATTAATACGATATCTAAGTCACTACACCAAACGTTCATGATCACTTTTTAAACTATTAAAACTTTATATAACATATATTATAATATAAAACTGTATAATTTATATATTATATATATAGAAGATATTAGTAAATTTATAATAGAATTATAATACCGTATTAATTACTCATTAAATTGTCATGTTGGTTATAGAAAATAAAGGATAACACAATAGTGCCACGAAACTGGGAAATTAAATTAAATTTAAAAAATTTATAGAGAAACAGCGAATTAAAGTAACTCTGGAAAGCGAGACCACTAAGACTGAAAAACCTTTTACAAGCCAACCTAACTAAACAATAAAAACTCTAACTCAAGAAATAAATCCAAAAAGTGTATTAAGGGAGAGTCGGGAGGACCACTAGAACCTAACGTTAATCCCAACCTAACATAACTTTAACCTTCCAAACTGAAAGGAACTATATTGCTCACGTAGACACAACAAACACAGTTAATAAATGAACGATATTCAACAGACGAGCAGAGATGATAGATAGAGTAATATATATATATACTATAGAATAGGAATCTTAAAATAATGTACTGAAGATATATATGAATATAGCATGAGTATAAGAGAGATAAAGAGTGATAGTAAAGAGTAGATGAAGATGTAAAGTAGATAGAATAAGAAGAATAGTAATAATATATATTATCATTAAGTATAGAGTATGAATAGACGAAGTGAAGATGAAATAGAGTTTTAAATTTGCTGTTTCAGAACATTTTAGTTACTAAATAAAAATGGTTCAAAAAAAACTTTAAAATTACAAAAAAATTAAAGAGCCCTAAAAAATTTATTGAGCTTACACATTAAATTATGAATACGTTTATTTTGTGCCTTACGATGGGTGAATCTGTGATATACATTGTCTATTAGCGAAGGATGATCCGACAACACTAATTATAACTGTTATAGGGATCATTTTTATAAAAACTATTTAAATATATTTATAATAGAAAGAAATTATATTATGATTTATTTACCAAATTTTCTCTTTAATTATTGTATTTTTGATTTATAGTATATAAGAATATTTTTATTAATGATTGTAACACCATGACTCTTTAAATAAATATTGATTTCACTCACGAAAATACTTATCAGTAGAAGAAGATAAGAATAGTTGAATTTATAAATATAAATATATATTCTAGTAATATCTAAAGTAATTCAATCTACTGAAAGGCAGAATCGTGGTGATAAAATCTGTAAAAACGCCATCCACTCGTAAGTCAAAAGACCTCCTGTACTCCTTGGTCAGGTCGCCTTCATAATCTTTCAACAATACTGCTATGGACATGAATTTCCATGATGATTAGACCGCAGTAGTTTAACTGAAGATATTAATATATATTTTAGTGAAAATATTAACTTGAAATAAAAACACTCACTCACAAAATGCATATAAAATAAAACTCCAAATAAATTTTATTTTAAATATCACATTTGATTTGTAAATGAAATGTTTATAATTTTAATAAGATTATAGAACTTATGTGAACAGGAGATTACTCAAAAATAGAGTCCTCACAGGTAATGTAACTCACATTATGACCTTAAACTTTGAGATCTCAAATAGGGTAATTAATAGTATTATAGTTTCCTCTAATAGGAAATAATCATGAAATAGATGACGAGAGAAGATTCTAGGAGTTTTGTTATAAGATTAGAATTATTTCAAAATTATTATATATTAAGGAAAAACCTTTAAAATAACTTAACGGTTTATTTAATTCTAATATTTTATTATTAACTGAATGTATTATATAAAGTTACATGAGTAGATATTTCAAATATACCCATATAATTATTTAGTAAGTACATAGAGTCTATTCAGATTACAAGGGATGAAACAATATGTATAATCTATATTACATTCCCTTACTTAATAATCATATTGATTTTTTTCTTTCAGATCCGGGTGAGAATGAAGGTGAATATCACTTAACGTAACAAATAAAAAGTCCTTCACAAGTATTTGAGAGAGCATTCAATATATATGAGAGATGGTAAAATATAATTATAGGTAGTTGTCATGTGAGCTATGTAGAAGGATTATTATTTATTAGGTTAATAATAGGCACAGAATGAGCCTCTTAACCGACTGATTTTATATAAAAATTCAAATGAGTAAATTAATAAATACTTATACTAAAAAAATTAATAATGCAAGGAATTGTAATAGTAAAAAAAGTAAAGTTATGTTATTCACGCACTGATAGTGTAATAAACTCTATTTGAAAAAAAGATTATACAGCTTCCTAAAGTTGATTAAAAACATCTCAATAAGACTAATCATATTTTATTTATATATATATTAAGTGCCATGATAAAAGACCGCCAAGCACTCCACTAAACAAAACTGGCAGACAACTCTCGTTACATTATTGTTCAATGATGATAACTAATATACAGAAACTATGATTATTATTATGAAAAAATATATCTTACGAGAGTATATACCCTGAAGCGAGTCATAGTCAATGTAGTATAAAACACATAAGTTACCGTGAAATATGATTCAGCTTTTGAACACCGTTAAATAACACAACAATTCAGCCTCTCGTTCAACATGAATTGGAAGACAGTAACTCTGTTGAGCGTAAATAGTGCTCTCTATAATAAGATGTAGATATGCGCGCCAGATGCACTCCTCTGCACACCATGTTAATGTCTTTTCAACTCTTTGCTGAGAGTTTGTATAGTAAGAGCCCCAGAGTTGTTCATCTTCCCAACCCACCGCAATATACCTCTCCTCTAAATAAATAAATAACAACACATCGAATAAAAAATTACTAAGTAGAACAAGAATCGGCCCGATCTTGATTCCAATAACCTAGCGGAAACTGGATACTTCCACTCCCAAAACTCATGCAAGTCATCGAAAAACCTGAAGTTGCTTCTCCTAGCCCCATTTTGCTGGAAAAAACTACGGCCATTATTCACGTTCTTTTTCCTAAATGCAACCAATCTGATGTGCAAAATTTCCAAGGTACATACACAATCCGTTGCCTGAAATTGCTCACCAAACGCCTACCCCTTTAAAATCATGCAGAGGGCTACCACTCAAAGCTTCCCCGAGATTAACCTGTTTACCAATAGCGTGTGTTTTGAGATTTGACGTACCCGCTAAGGTGAAACCATGCTTTGGAGATTATGTAAAGATGATTCACATAACGCATCTGCAACATTCCTCAGTAACCATTCAAAGCAATAGTGATGCTTGTGCGGAATCCGTAGTTTTTAATGGCAGCATGCACTCTTACTTTTGCATGAAGGGGTGGGGGAATCGCATATGTAACAGCTCTTTAACTGTTCTGGCATGACTTGTTTATGGTGTCAGCTTGTGGCGATAAACGTCGTAGTTTATTTCCGTGACTTCTAAAACCATAGTCTCTTACACAACATGCAAGTATTTTTGCGCCAATAAACTTTCTTTTCACGTATTGTTTGGCCGTTAGCGTGAACGAAACCTGTTTGCCGAAATTACATAATTAAACTTTCTGTGCAGCAACATATTTACCGCGTATACAGCTGGCTAAAGAAAGTATGTTGGGTAAATATTTAAAATACTGTGAAAACAATTATCATATTTATACATAATAATATAAAAAATTATTATACATCCAAATGTGGCAGAGAGTCACTATTGTTAAGGAACAAACCAAAAATTGAGTACCAGAACACTTTTGGTTTGTATTTGAGGAAAACAGCGTTCCTGGGCAGGATTTAAAACCTCTCCTCTATCTTCAAAGGCGAAGCTTCAAATTGACCCACTGAATATATTCAAGTCGCTCAGATGGACATTGCCGGCTCGACCCATCACTTACCCGCTCGGGAGCCCCCAGCCTTTTAGACTCAAAAAAGAATATCATAACACCGTCAACCATACGTTCACATTGAATATATTACAAGTAAAAATAATCAGCAACTTAAAGAAAACTCATATAATAATATTCACACTCAGCAGAGCATTCTTACCTGGTGGGCCACAAATAATGAAGCATATAAAAGAAAAAACACAAAATTGATTTGTCTTCTTAAAAGGTAATTTAGAATATAATAAATAAAGATATAAATATAAAGATAGAAATAAATACTTTCTTAATTTTAATAAATTATTATTTCCCATAGGCTATTACTGTAAAGTATAATTAAAAAATAATATATTATAATTTTGAAATGACCTATCTATATATACCATATAATCTTAGTGCTTACATATTTTTAGGGCCCATTCCATTAATGAGGACATTATATATATATATATAGACGTATAGGGGGAATAGGACAGTTAGAGTATTTATATTAGATATATAGAGACAGTAAAGAAGCCACATTGGCTATATATCGCAGACTATATGCTCAAACAGTCGAAACCACAACATACACCAAAGACATGCTCATGAGTACAAATACCAATCACACAAAGGATACACCCTATTAAAGTTAGAGGTTTATAAGACATTGCTCAAAATTATTGTATTAGAATATATATATAGATTATTGAAATATTCAAGAATCCACCAATGTGAGTCATTATTAGAGTATATCACAGTGAAGGCAACTATGTACGACATAAGGTACTCACTAAGATAATGGCGGAGAGTCACCCAAAGCCTATCGCCACACCATTCTCCTGAACCCTCCTCAATAGATCTTAATGTTAGTGGAAGTCCAAGCAACTTGGCTTCGATCTATTACGAAATAACTGCTTATATAACTAAAATTAACACGGCCTCATATTTGGCTTCGTCAATAAGTGAATATTATATGATACCCAACCCATCCATAAACGAAATCTAACCGGTTCTTAAATTGCAACCGAGTCCACACTCACAACATACTTCCTCATTATGGTGGGCGTTATTCAAACGCCATATTTCCCAAAAAATATATGGAAATGACAGTACAAAGCCTCCAATAAAAGCAACAGTAAAATTGGCATATAAACTCCCGGTCATTGTATATTTCTTTCACTTAATTTTATTGTCACTTATTATATGCCCCGCTGGTCACCTTGATTAGTCCAATTAATTTATACATATGTGAGAGAAATATATATATTATTATTGTCTCTATTAGTATTTGCAATAGATGTAAATATTTGTAGGATAAGATCTTGTTAATATCATAATGGTCACCTACTGAGAAATTATACGTACCTTTACTACTAAAGAAATAACATTTATTCACCGTAAACTCGCTTTACAGTCGCTACTCCTCTATAGCTCATTACTACCTCAGAACCCTAATAGTAAAATCATCCTTGTTAGTACTCTAACGTTGCAGCTACTCTCTAGTACATATATCTAAGTCTTATACTTTAAAATTAAAGGCAGAGGACTACCAAAAACTGTGTGAGCACGCAATGACTCATTATTATAATGAGTGAGAGCCTAATACATAGCTATTATACAGTTTACTAGAGAATTACTATCCACTGTATGCATCTTGTAAGATAACAAACCAAGATTATGTCGATTATGAGATTTAAGATTATATTATGACCCTAAGCAAGTCTTATTAGCTGTAGTTCATAATTTTACTGAGTTAGTGCGCCTTACATCAGCGACTGAATCTTAAATTTTAACTTGCCTTATATAGAATCCCTGCGACCTAGATTCTTTTCTACAATGGGTACAAGACACGAGTTACATTAAGGACCATAGACGATCGCAACCCACGCATGTGAGGTAGTGCGGATAAGTATATATACAAGAAAGAGTCTGTGGTGAGGTTTGAGTAACCTAGGCTGAAGCAACCTTCACTTTTTTAACTATTAAAATTCATTTGCCAGTTATCTGCCCACCCGAAGAAAGTTTATTCAAGATCATTGTGAATCTTTATGCATCCTTTCACGTGTGTACCGCTTACACTTGTTCTTGTGAAGCGCAATTTTTATATGTTTTTAACTCATTCTGCCAAACATCACCTTACCGAAGAGACACTATTGTAAGAAGAGCGCGCACATATTTTAACATAGCTAATTATATACCAGTGTGTGGTCAGACATAAGTTAAGTGAAGAGATAGTAATTAAGAAAGGGACCTAATAACTGTTCGCCCACGAGAAGCAAGCTGATTAACGCGAAAGAGCGTCACACAACTATACATTCATGCTGTATTTCCATCAACGAAATGAATGGCGTGGTGATTGCCAATAAGAATTTAAGTTGTAGCACATAGGCACCGACACTCTCTCTCAGAGTTATATAGGCAGCGACCACATCTATCCAATGTACCACGACTGTACCCCATTGGGATGCAACAAGACTACCTAAGATCGCCTATCAATTGCATCTCTCATAGCTCTATATCAGCCGTGTGTGAAGCCCTGGCTGAGACAAAGGGCGGAACTTCACACTCACCACATATAGAGCCACTGTGACTAATTTACAAGTCTCTATTAAAAACGGAATATCTACTCGATCTCACCGACCTTGTGAGGACATAACACACACGGCAAAAAGTCTGCCCAAGTGGGTAGGTGCAAAGCTCATGATGGTTATTTTCCAGATATAAAAAAATACATTAAAACTATATAGAGATCTAGAACCAGATGAGTTACGGCGTCTGACCACTACTTATTATCTGTATATCATGAATACACACATGCCATGTATTGCATGGAAGGTCATTGTAAACCAAAGTTATGTAAAAACATTTAGTAATTCTTACAATTAGAGAATTTATTATCTCTTTGTAATTTATGGAAACACTTCACAATTACAACTAACTTTTACCCGCTTTTCATTCCACTTAAGAGTCATGATTGTACATGTTTTCGAGCTAACATGAGACGGGACTTAATTACTTGAGACTATCCCAACTCGTTCCTTACACAACAGTTCTACTAGCTTATCCAAGAGTCTAGGAGCAAAACAATCTATGCGCGTGACTTTTCCAAGTCAATGTCCATCGATACTCTTCCACAGCCATCATTATGGCTAAGTGGTGACAAATAAGAACTGACACGCGCAAACTTAGAGAGATACAATATCGTATCTTTCTCTCAGTATCATGCCAGAATCTTTGCGAATAATGTCTGAATAAAAAATCAACTCCACTCCTTTCAAGAATTAGACTGACTAACCAATTTATATGAGAGACTGTGCAAGGAACACGTCGGTGAATGAGACGACCCAAATGATGGATGCATGCCCCATAAACGAGAGCGCACGCAGAAACACAATTGGTCTCAGCTGATGGCTGAGTAAGAGTAAAGTCAACATAGTGATGACCGTTGAGAAAAAGAAGTTTCCTCAAAAGCGAGAGATAAATAAACAACAATCCATAAATCTCAAAGAAAAGAAGACTTAAATAAGAGAATTGAAAAAGTTAAAGTAAA
Source organism: Trachelipus rathkii (assembly GCA_015478945.1). Taxonomy (NCBI): domain Eukaryota; kingdom Metazoa; phylum Arthropoda; class Malacostraca; order Isopoda; family Trachelipodidae; genus Trachelipus; species Trachelipus rathkii. Next base: position 35,073 of record JABUQX010110474.1, on the reverse strand, counting down.
ATTTTTATATAGTAAGTCCACGAGAGAATAAAAATGCCAGATAACATATTATATGAGCAAGGATAGTGTTTATTATCTTCAAGCGTCCTTTTTTTTCGCGTAAAAGTATTTGTTAAGCTGTGTGAAAATATTGTATCGTTCCAGGTGTAAACTAAAGAAGTATGATTATACACTTTGTTTTTGCGATTAATTGAAACTGCATATAATTATGGTTATATGTGTCCTAGCAAAACACCACAAGAGTATTACGTATATATAGAACATATATTATGCATGTTACATGACAAAAGCCAACTCATTGTTAGATGACATGCGTGAAAAGATTAATATGATCGACTCGCCATAAAGGAGGAGAAAGTTGCTCCCTTCACAAGTAAGGAGCAGCACATCCACAATGGAGGAATAGAAGACAAAAAAGGCAGAGAGATGAGAGAGAGTCCGGGAAGAGAGAAGAAGAGGACGATTTCGATGATCAGAAAAGAGATGAGTGAGAGTGTATTTCTTGAAACTTCTGTTAATGAAAGGAAGGAATGACAAGATACAGTAAAGATCATTCAGATATTTAGAGTTAATTTTGTTCATTCGGAGATCAAACTCAGAGTATGTTCAGCTTTAAAAAAACTGGCAAAGGTAAGAAGAGAGTTAGAGTAAGACATTAATGAAATGTAGATAAAAAGGAATTGAATTGGAAGAGGATGCAATTGAGAACGACCCAATATTAAGTAGATTTTAATCCCAATCAAAGTCTATTCTGGCCATTCTTCAATGTTGTTCTAAGCATACCTTGGAAAGGAAAGCTGATGACAAGAAAAGTTCACTTTAAAGAGAAAAAAGAATGAGCGGGGATAGAGCTAAAATAAGAAGAAAGCTTATGAATGTCAGAATTCTGTGCCCCACCTAAAACTTCCATAGAATCTCACCTCGCCCTGTAATATCAATTTTAGCGACCAACAGACATTAGAGAAAATGGGTTAGTCAGCGTGAGGGTGCGAAAAGCAGTGCGGACCCACCATATCAAGATTACTGAAATAAAAATATGATTAGGGCGGTAGTATTTGATTGGGGAGAACATTGGAGGATATTATTACGTATAATTAATTTAAATGTAAATAAAACAGTTGGTCACAATCACATTAGTTGGAATGCTTTATCAGTGTATAGACGAAAATCCATACTTATATCTTTATTAAGAAATAAATATATTAGTGGAAGTTATTTGAAATGATATTTCAAATCTCCTGCTGAAGAATAGATTATAGAAAGATAACTGTAGTATATACCGACGGAAAAAAGTATGGTAGTATAAAAAACAATAATTTAAAGGTTTGAGAGGGTTTCCTTTTCGCTCAGTTGAATGAGTGGGTGCTCGATCGCTTAGAAGTAAAGGGGGAAGTTAGGAATTGAAATTTTTGTGCAAGGCTCCAACCTGAGGTTTCTAAATGCTTTCGCCACCAAAGCTCCTCTCAGCTCCAACGCTGATATACCACTCCTACCATCATATCCTATTTATATACCCCGCTGAACCTTTTATATGGTCCTATCCCCATTCCTTATTGATCTGAATTCAATTACTTATCTCTATCATTATGATAAATCAGCTTTCCCTAACACCGAATTATCGGGTAAAAAATATCATAGTGATCGTAAGATACTCCTATGTTACATACAAAAACTAGTTAAAAACCCTCATTAGACTCTCCAACTTCTTCCTACATACCTCTATACAAGATTGAAATATTCTTAATATCTACCCGCCTAAAAGACGGAAAAATCTTTATATAAAACTAGCTGTACTCGAGTAATCGAAGTAATGGCCACTACTCAATCAACAAATATCGTGAGTGTCGCGCTCACCCCCTCACTCTCTTAATATAACATTAAGCTTTTCTCTTAGTCAACAACTCTATAATATTATACAAGGCCGCGTTTACTGTATTTGTTGCTTAGTTATTATCTTTATCTATTGATGAGTTTATTATTATATTATTTTTATATCTGATTATTATCGCTTTATAAATCTATGATTTTTATATTCTTAATATATAATTATTACTTATTATATATTATTATTAAAATTAGTATATTAATTATTTATTCTATTTAAAATTATTGTATTATTGATATATGAATTAAATCTATTATTATATTATTATTATTTTTTAGTGTTATTAGTTGCTATTATGTTTAGCCCCTTATATTATGCGCTCTGACTGACTATATAGATGTGTCTCGTCCATGTGATAATTTACCAATACAATAAATAAAATAATATGTAACTAGTCATTAAAATATTTCCCAAAAACCACCTAATAAACCACGCTGTACTGGCCATTACGTAACGGCGAGGATGTTACGCGATATTGCACGACACAAAACTTGGTTGTTTTAATGCTATCAAACCTACTATTATATGTTATTTGGTTTCTAATCTCAGTAATCGCTGGTGTGTTTATTTTCGATTTGTCTATTTTAGTTTTAACTTTATTTATTTTATTTTTATACCCATAATCTAGTGGAGCTTTTGTTCCTAGTTGCATCTTTCTTTAGTGATTCACAAATTTTAATATTCCATTAATTAATTATGACGTGGTGTTTTAATAGCAAAAAGATCACAAAATCTTCATAATTTACTATTTGATTATAAGTAGGGATTACATAATTTCTTGTTATACCTACTGATAATTATCCGCACACAGAACTTGGACGGATCTCGATCTACTCAGCTATCTCTGACTATATTACTTTCACTCATTTGAAATTAACCAACGTAGAAGAGCGATGCAAACAAATTATATATGCACTGAGGCATTTGATTAATAATCGCTTTGTTAGAGAACACAAAATACTTACTGGCTTTCACCTTAGCTAACATAAACCTCCACACACTGAAATTTTCTATCAATTTTAATTGCGACCTAATGTCTCACTAATTTTACTTATTATATTTTATAATAAAACTTATATTATATATTAATAAAGAATTGTCTATAAAGAAAAAATCAAACTTCACAGATTATAAAAATAATTAACAATATCTCATTGTCCTAGCTAAATTAATTTCTATTTATATTACCTTCTCTATCCTATTGTATATCACTATTATACTTATATAATGAATTGTGAACTGATAGTAATAAGTATTATCTAATTCATTTATATTATCCTAAATATAAGTATTTTCTAATAATTCTCGTATACCATCTAAAATCTTGCCACCTCAGACACCACCCAAAACCTCCGACCACCCTCTTTTAACAAATAACGAAAGATATAAGAAACTATTCAATAAAACCACTCAAAATATCACTAACAGTTACAGTGTGGGACCAGCGTTTTCTATCTCAAACCACTATTATAAATAAATACTACCCTCTCTCTGTCGAATAAAAGTCTTCCTCCACCTTAATTATTCACAGAAATCAGTCAACACCATCGCTGGTCATACTTTAACCTTCCTATTACCCCTCACACTGCCTAATAAGACAGCAGTTCATACTTTTCCAAACTAATACTCTCTTAAAAAAGGAACCAATAACTCCCTCTTGCGCCACTGAGCTAAGCTTCCCTCATTAATAATATGCCTCATTTATTTCTTATCTTCTCAAGATAAAATCTAATCCTAGGAGAAAAACTAACACTAATATATGATCAAAATTCTGCAACTATGTTTTACACATAACACCCTCCTTAGATTATCCACCACACATTTAATAAGCAAACCCACTCCACAGTACTTAAATAGACCAGCGTTTCACCCCGCGTGCCCACAATTCGGCATACAACAATATCTGTACGACCTATGGCTCACAATCTCCACACCGCGCGACAAATTCTCCATAGACCTCATATCTCACTCTTTAGCTCATCGACATTCAACAAGGCCTTTTTTTGTGACAACTTGTTCCTGGTCACACATTCTCATCAAATATATCAACTACTCTTCCACTAATATCACTCTAACAGATGAAATAAATAACGAACTATAGAAGTCACATGGAGCGTCCTTAAACTATTATATCTTCTCTTCAAACCTCTAAAACACTTACATCCGATTTCCCACATAACTATTGTTCGTAATGCCCACAAATTTACGTCCACATTAAAAAAGACACATAATATCTGCGTTGCCAATCCACCCTGCCAATCATGAATTACAGCAACGGACGCGCGCGATCCTACGTCTGAGCATATCTCCCCATTCTCGGCGCGTCCCAAAAGAACTAGTTTTTATCTATTCGAGTCAGGTATACTCCCCAATTTCCTCTCATGACACCTACCAATTAGCTACAACTCACCTCAACACCTCAGCACATGCGCCAGTTGTTGGAGATTCTGAGTGTCCCTCAATTATCCCATAAACATCAAAGAGATCGTACAACCATCAGCCACTCAGTTATCACAGCGCAAAGATAGACCCACTGGAATTAAACATATAATTAAGAAACATCAATAGGGGCACCTCGATCTCCAACAAACATGTGAACCAATTATTTTCTTCCTCCCTCGTCAAACCTGTCCTTCATACGTACCTCCGAACCACCTGTAGAGGCCGCCAGCATGTACTATGCAAGCAACACTGTTTGTTAAGTATACAGTAGCCATATTTAGTTTCCTCGTGATATACCTATAACAAAAAAAAATATCAGAGCAGATCCCATCCGCAGCGCGTGGAAACCTCAAAATCGGCGACCTAAAAACCATTACTGCATGTGAGATACCCAAACCAAATATGGAACACAACAGCTATGACTAATGCGATACCCCCCCTACAAAGCGATCAAAGTTTCATCTTACGCATACAAACACACAACCCTTGAAAAAGGACTCATTTTCCTTCCATATAGAGAGAAACATTATCCCACGTATATTATCTTTTTCCCAATATATCAGGATTGAATCTTTCCTCTATTTGAGCATAGTGAAATATTATGTGTAGAGTATGTTTAACACATACTCCATACAGAGACGAAAATAGTTAAGACGTATAGTGTCCTCCTGCCGCAATGGCTTTGCCCTGACTACACCCTCAGTATCTCAATTAAAATTCTAATACGAAAAAAAGATCACATAATATCGCCACAAAACACTCTCTCTCTACATGAATTTAATCAGGCTCTGAACCTTGCTTATTTCTAACAACCTAACCCCGCAACTCTAAAAAACTAATATTTCTTAATCTATGAGTATCTCTGTAAATGTTTCTACACCCTGCACTTTATACACCATCCTCCATCTTCTGTGATTAGTGATTTAGCTGGTAGCACTCAATCTATCATCCGTCAGAGTAGAGATTTCGCGTAAATATCCTATATCTCCTATCACTCAAAAGTGCCGACACCAAAATTTCATCGAGGCTCCTGCCCTCAGGACATAGATTTAAAATAATCACTTCGGCCAAGACCCACTTTCACAGGTAACTTTTATTGTGTCCCTATAAGAGAAACGCAACTACGCAAAGTTATCTATCGAGTTATTTTTATCTGTCCTTCCACACTCCTCAGTCTCTCCTCTATATAGTATTATATCACTGTCATTATTATAGTTTTAATTTTAACAAACAATTGTCAGTTGTTAATAAAAAGTAATAATCCCCTCTGCGTTCAGACTACTCAAAACTACCATCCTTTCCCAATGAACAATAACTAAATTTCCAAGTCACGCCCAACAATGTATCGCACACACTAAAGAATGTCACCAAATTTATAATAAACACTTAGATACTCCAAACTGAGAAGAGTGCTTGACACCAAAAATGTGTAAGTGATTTATGTGATGTATTTAATACAAGCCACATCTTTCCAGACTGCGACGAAACTGAGCAAGAACCTGTGAGGATTTACTTTGATCACATCACTACCTAGACTCACCAGCCGAGTGATTCAGGTTTTCCCCTTAATGGCTGACACTTGAACTAGGAAATTGAATGAACTTAACGCAGTTTTGATATAGTACTGACTATTAACTAATAACTTTTAAAGGAGCGATTTTGTATTTTTTTCGTCCAACTTCCTACACACCCTTCTTTATTGAGACCGTACTAATACCTGGGTACGTAACATGTATCTCATTTAACTTATTTGAGTTAACAATGATTCGAACTAAAGTTCAAAGTATGACAGTATGACCTAATAAATTTCAGTTGGAAGACACCGGTTCTTGTTGATGGTGAGCAACCCCAGGCATCCTCGAGAAACACTCTTAGTATTTTCTGCCCTCTATTATTACGAAGCGTCGCAGCAGCCGTTTTGCCGGTGACATCACCTTAAAATGAGAGCCAGCTGCCCTCTTACTACGAGGCCTCCTACTTGGAAGACCTTGCCCTCTATAGCAACAGAGGTCCCTGACTCGAAAGTTCTGCATTTTTACATACTAAGTACATATGCAAGTACAGTTTTGTGCATCGGCCTCCAAGTGGAAAGCTGAACACTTCGAGGCACCGGAGTCGTGCGTCTAGTATGTTGGGACAACCTCATAGTTTGTTAGCACTCAGCGTCAGAGGCGATAACTAATTGTTTGTAGAAGATTTTAATCTCATTCCAACCTCAGTGTGTTGATATTTAAAGGTGGACGGATGATTTAGTGTTTTTATGTAAAATAATCATATATTGAATAGTGATTAGATGAGTTCTTGGGCTATCACTCCACACCAAGCATTAATACATTAAATTATATATTTCTAAAAAGAGTAAGGTGATAATGAGACTTATGCTATGGTTCATAGTGGCGTTATTGTACTGGAATACACAGGTTTTTCATCGACTAGAGCCTACATTTTGGCAGGCTATTCATTACGTGTCTCTATATTATACTTTTAACTTGATCTTAATGTCTAAATGATATTTATTCTAAATAAATATAAGTTTATTCTTAAATATAAATTTTTATAAGCATTAATGGCCTATAGTGACCTGCTATATAAGTTAAAACTAAGGTATCAGACTAGATCTTTACCAGATGCTGGGAGAGGATCAGAAGATAGATTGCCACGATGGTAATGTTAGATGTTTACTCTTGAGGATAGGTTATATAAGTACTTAGATTAATAAATTTATAGCTGATACATTGGAGGTAACTCTATTAGAGTTATTAATACTCCTGATTATCACTCTAAGACTTACTAAGTGACTATGTTTATCATAAACAAAGAATTAAAAAATGAAATTAACGATTGAGATTGTAGTTGTTATTAATCCATATAGTTAGTAGTGCAGATAGTGAGAGGAAGATATCTAGGGCGTGAATTAAGGTAGATTTAAGAGATTAGGTATTGATTCTACATTAATTTGATTATCAGGAATGTTGGATTGTGTGACATGCAGGTACAAAGTCGATAATAGGGACCACAAATGTAGAGTAGGTCAGAAGAATTATAGACAGATAACTAAGAGATTGATATTTCACAGATAAGAATTGAAAGTTATGAAGTCATGGGCGAAGAAGGTTGACATTGAAATTTCTTAGGGAGTTTTACCCTAGTTATAGTACGTGGCAGGTCAGAGAAGTGATGAAGGTAAGTATAGTAGGCATTTAGTGATGTAAATGAAAGGATAGAATTTATATGTATTTCAGAAAATTATACGTTAGTTATTTTGAGATATTTGTAAAGAGAATTTCTGGATAAAGATTGTTTGCATGCAGTCAATTATATATATATACCAAGATGATAAAAGATGGCTATATCCCAGGAATTTTTTTTTGGGGGCCGAGACAAAGAAAGTGTCTCGTAGAACAACTACAGAGTAAGAAAGATGTATATGATAAAACTACTCAGTATAAAAATATTGTATATGAAGAAATTTAAAAAACTAGTATACTTATATATATAGATGAGTATAAATCGTGATATTAGAGTATTAAATTTAGTATCCTCTTTTGATAACTTTAAGGTGTTTTGAGAAAATAGTATGCATGGAAATCTTAAAAATGCATAGTGGTATCTAAAAAATTTCTGCGGGAGGCGACCAGGGCGCGGTCTGGAGACCTTGTTTAGCAAAAAAATAACAGGGGCCGTAAAAGTATTTGAGGGCCGACGGTTGAGGATGGGCTGTTCAATGCTGGGATACAAATTTTCTGTCATATAAGCTTATTATGGTACGGCCCCCTATATCATTTTCTTGAATATATTAAAGAATTTTAATTTCCATGAAATAATAATAATAGAAACAATCAGATTGTAGTCTCACAATGGCTATTTACAGATTAAGGATTATAGATAATGCAATAAAATATATAATAAAGAGAATTGAGAATACTTATGAAATTTAGAAATGCTGTTTTACAAATAAAATTTATAACTGCTTAATAGACGAGCAAAGAAAATGTAAGTTCAAGAAAGATTTTTATTAGTTAGCAAAGAAATACCACTAAATGAGGAATCTTGCCAGTGATTTGCTATTAAGCTGTAGTTAATTAACGTCATAGTTTAATTAAGATATAATAGTAATAAATCTATTTATTGGAAGACTTACCTAGTACTTCTAAGAGCTAATAATATAAATAATTATAATAGAAAGGATACTTTATCTAAACAGGATAACTTCCATTTCTATATTATTTTATTATTAACCAGAACAACGAACCTGCTATTGGCCTTTTCTTCTTCGTCTGCCTAAAACATCGAAAATTTTCTCAAGGGCAAGTATTGATTAATTAAAGCAATAATTTTTTTTTTTTACACTGTGCCACCGCTTTCGGCAGGGCCCTTTTGAAAAGGAGGGGGAAAAAATAACAAAAAGAAAAACAAATGGAAATTAAACCCACCGAGTCTCTTGCCTAACCCAACTCCCTCAGGTGGGGGCAGATGTGGGACTTAAAGAGACGAAGATTGGATACTGGTGGGAAAATAGATGAAGGCAAGGAGTTCCACAAAACAGATGTGGCTGGAATAAAGAAGACACCACGAAGAGTGATTCTTGAGTCTGCAAAATTCACACAATATTCATGTGAAAGTAAGTACCTCTTTGGTTAAGAGGACGACGCAGTGGTGGAAGAATTCGAGAGGTCAATTCTCTCGAGCACCTGCCCGTGCAATATCTATTGAAAAGAAATAAGGCGCCAACGTCACGTCGCAGAGAAAGAGGGTCAAGGGAGACAGAAAGTATGGGACAGTTTAAATATCTCCTAGCCTTAGCCTCAACCCTATCCAAAAGGAGGGTGGAACCAGATCCACTCCAAATGAGAGAACAGTATTCCATACTGGGGCGGATAAGACCATTATATAACCAAAATTTACCATTTACATAACTGAAGTATCTGAACAGAAGAAAAAAATTCACGCAATCTGAACAAAATTCCCAGCTTCTTAGAGGCCATTTTAGGAAACCGAAATGATATGAGGTCTCCAAAACAGTTCACTATTTATGTTTAGTCCAAGAATGTTTATGGTTTTTACAGGTGAGACATTAGATCCGTCAAAGGGAGGGGGATAGGAAAGTTGGGAGGTGTTTTAGAGAGGGAGATGTGAAGAAGTTGAGTTTTTAAGGAGTTGAATGTTTCACAAGATCGCGGTTACCCCACTGAGAAATCCCGACCATATCGGCAAGAATTGAATCGGAAAGCTGTAGACGAGAGGCAACTCTAGACACAAACGATGGAGCACATTTGAAATGAGTGGAGGAATGGAGAGTTGAGTTGAGTTGTTACCATTATTTATAAATATTTTAATATAAATAATTCAAATAAATTAAATTTAATACAAAAAGAAAGAAAATGAATCGATATTCAATATATATATATATATATATATATATTATATTATAATATATAATATATATATATACTATATATATATATATATATATATATATATATATATATATAATATATATATATATATATATATATATGATATATATTATATATAATATATATATATTCGAGAGCTGAGAGAGTGAGGTTTGTTTTAAGTTGCGCTCTGCGTGAGAATAGAACGCAGCTGTTCCGAGTGTTGAGCCACTCTTGTGATTTTTATATACTGTTCCAAGTGATATTAAATTTTAAGGTGATCAAGCTAACGTGCTTATCTATTCTTGAAGAAGTTTTTTTATCAAGTGTTCCTGTAAATGGTAAATCTTGCAAGTGATTTGCCATATAAATTATATCCTATATTCCATATTCATCACTACAGAAAAGCGTAGTTTCTAGCCGTTATAAGCTTTGTATTTTGATAGGCTATTATATCCGTGCTAATCTTTGTAAATGTTATTCTCAATCTGATAAGTTATATGTGAGGAATATCGTGTCGGAATATTATGAGCTTTAAAAGCTTGAATTCACTCCTGTGAATTTATATACTGCTTCAGGTGATATTAAATTTTAAGGTGTTCAAGACAATGTACTTATCCATTTAAAGAAGTTTATTATCAAGTGTTCCTGTAAATGTTAAATCTTGCAAGTGATTTGACATATAATCTATAACCAATATTCCATATTCGTCACTCACAGAAAAAGTGTAGTAAATAGTTGTTTTAAACTTTGTATTTTAAAGAGCTATTGTATTCGTGCTAATCTTTGTGAATACCATTCTCAATCCGATAAGTTATATGTGAAGAATATCTTGTCGGAATATTACGATCTATTTTAAAAGCTTGAATTTATCGTAGCTTATATTTGCAACGAAGAAGAATAAATCTCGATAAACCCAGGAATTGTTTCTTGAAAAACATTAGTCTCTCTCTCTCGCTCCGTCCAAGGATCACGCATTGAAAATAATTATTGATTCTTTCATGCTTGTATTATAATTCACCAATTCTCGTATGCATTACTTAACTATTTTGTAACCTTAAGAAGAATTATAGTTAATATTTATACTTTATATTTTTATATTGATATTGCATCGTATAACACTATTGAAAAGGGAAAGTAAATGGGCAAATATATGTATGTATATATTGGGGGATTTTTAAAGAATTTTAAATAAATAAATAAATAAATAAATAAATAAAGGATTTTAATAGATAATTAAGTTTTTAACGGGTGTTAATTTTAAAGAAAAAAAGGAAAAGAAAATAAGGAAAGGGAGGGAAGGGGGGAAGGGGGGAGGAGGAAGAGGGTGGGGGAATAGATATAAACTGATAGTGTGGGTTTTAACCTTTTATTATTTTATATTATTTTAACGTATCTTTATTGTTATTGTGGGTGTATTTGAGCGGGGTGGTGGCCTTAGGTGTTGGGAAGTACCTAAGGTGGGGTGTCCCACAAAGCGTACAGCCTGATTGAGTTATATATAGAAGTAGGGAAAGATGGGGAGGAGAGTGGTAATTAGGGTGGGGTGTATGAACGTGAGAGGGGGGTAAACGAGGATTTGAAGAGGGAGGAAGTGGGGTTGATGTTTGAAGAAAAAAGGTTGGATGTGCTAGGGATAACAGAAACTAAGTTGAAGGGAAAGAGGGAGATGGATTTTGGAAAATACAAGGGTATGATATCTGGGGTGAACGAGAGAGTGAGGGCGAGGGAAGGGGTGGGAATAGTTATGAGGAAAGAGATGTGGGATAAGGTGAGGTTGTGTAACCAACAGGTGAGTTCTAGGATAATGTGGGTAAAAGTGAAATTCGGGGGGGAAATGTGGGTTTTATATGTGCATTATGCACCAGTGAATGGAAGCGAGGGAGAGGACGGAGAGAGAAAGATTTGGGAGAGCTGAATGAGCTGTTGGGAAAGTTTTCTGGGGGGTAAAATGAAAAATTTGTCTAATTGGGGAGGAGAGATTTGACATGCAGAAGGAGTGGGAAGGGAGGGGGTGGGAAGATTAATAGGACCATTTGGGGTAGGAGGGGAGAGGAATGCTAATGGAGAAAGTCTGATAGAGTTGTGTGTCGAAAGAAGAATGTTATGGGGATACTTGGATTAAAAAAAAAGTTGAAATATAAGTATACATGGAGATTGAAATAACGGGGGAGGCGATTAACTAGATTATGTGTGTCTGTAAATGGGAATGGATAGAGGTAAGATTATTAATGTAAATGTATTTAGAGGGGCGGGGAGGGGATATCGGATCACTATTTGGTGGTGGCTAGGATAAGGGTGGGAGGAGAGGTACGGTAGGGAAAGGGAGAAAAAGAGGGAGAGTTTGAAGTGATAAGGTGGAAAAATTGGAGGGAACAGTGTCTTTTGTAAGCAGGGAGTGTTTAGGAGAGGTATGGAGGATAGGTGGAGAAACGTGAGAGGGACGGGAATTGGGGAGGTGGAGGGGGAGTGGAAGAGTTTTAAAGAGGCAGTATGTGAAGAGGCTAGAAGGGTATGTGGAGTAAAAAGGGTGGGTGAAAGCAGAAGGAAAGGGAGTGAATGGTGGAGTGAGGAGGTGAAGGAGGGGGTGAAAAGGAAAAAGGAGGCTTATGTGAAATGGTTGGGAAGTAGGAGAGAAGATAGCTGGGAGGAATATAGAAGGGTTAGAGTGGAAGCAAAGAGGGCGGTGGAGAGGGCGAAGAGAAGAGCAAAAGAGGAATGGTGTAGAAAAGTGACGGAAAATTTTGAATCGGGAAGTAAGATGTTCTGGAAAGAAGTTAATAAAAAAAGGAAGAAGAAGGAGGGGTTGGGGGAGAGGATTAAGGGAGGAGATGGGGAATGGATAGGAGG
>JABUQX010110474.1:0-17500 GCA_015478945.1 Trachelipus rathkii | reverse complement strand
CCCTTTATTCTTTCCATCGAAGCCCCCACTAATTAATTTTACATAAAATAACATAATGATCCGATAATTCCATTCCTAACCCCCCTCACTGATTTAACATCCAACACATGCTTCAACATTTTCTTGACCAACACAAAATCAATCATACTTTTCACTTCGATACATCTCTACGTACATCACTATTTAACTATGAATGCTCTTGTGTTCGAAGAAAGTATTACTTGCACACATACCTCTCTCCTCACAGAAATCAATCACCTTCTTAAAATTCTCATTTTCTTCCGTCACCTCAAAGCCACCTGTTGTACCATCCCTTTTTGATCACATATCCAACCATTTAGGTCCCCCAACACAATCAATGTGAAGCTGATACCCACCCCATCCAAAAAATAATTCAGATTATCCAAGAAAATCGAACTCTTCTCAACATCGCACTCAGATGGACACATGTCACAACCACACATACCTTGACATATTCAAACTTAAATTGAACCATTTAAATTCTAGTACTCATACAAGAATAATCCACCATAGCTCTGTGCCACAGGTCACTCATCAGAATTGCAACTCCTTCCCTCCCCCTCTCATTCCTCCACACTAACGCACACACACACACACACACACACACACACACACACACACACACACACATATCACACCACCACACTCATCTTCACCCTTTTCTTTCATCGTTGTTTATGGCGATCACGATCTTCTCCGAGGCATGCAGTAGCATTCTGGCAGAGACAAAGTGGGTCAGTGGGTACCAACCCACTCCACCGGTCCATTTACTCGCTTTCTACCGACACCAGAACATACGATGTGAATTCCTTCTCTCCACACATAGAGATATACAGGTAATGTTGCAAGGTTTTGTTGGTCTGGAAGAGGAGTATGGATATGAAGGGGCGCAAAAGAAAAGAGGCGAACCATTGACACTGGAATGGTCATGGGAAAAAACATTACACCTATAAACCCAATGGGAGGTATTGTATATATATATATATATATATATATATATATATTATATTATATATATATATATATATATATATAATATATATATATATAGTACTTATCTATAAATACCTTCTTCAAAACCATTTGCAAAAGAATTTAGCGGACAGTCACCAGTAATAAATTTTATCAACTTTGCGAGTGACTGTGGCGTAAAACTGCATAATATATAATATATTTATTATATATATTATATTTATAAATATTTTATATATATATATATATATATAATATATATTATATATCTATTATATATATATTATATATATATAGTATATATATATATTACATATATAATTATATATATATATATATATATATATAGTTATATATATATATATATATATATATATATATATATATTCAAGTGGCGTAAAAAGCCCAAGGGCAGGCCCGGGTGCGGGGGGTCATGCAGGGCGAGAGGGCGCACGGCGGGTAAGAGGGATGAGGCTTTTTCGATGAAGACTCCATAATGAAAGCTCTCTCTCTCTCTCATCTCTCGTCTCTCTCTCTCTCGTCTCTACTCTTCTTCTTCCTCTCTCTCCTCTCTCTTTCTTCTCTCTCTCGCGTCGTCTCGTCTCTCTCGTCATGCTCTCGGATATCTCTCATCAGATCAGTACATATCATCTCTCTCTCTCTTGTTATATATTTATAAATATATATTATATTAACTGTAATATATATAATATATATATATGTATATATATTGGGGTATAATATAGATATTTATAGTTCATGTATATAAGATGATTATAGGATTATGTTATATATATCATACATAACGATATTTTTTTAAACGCGATATACTTACGAGATAGTGAAATCTGGAAACTTCTCATTTATTCTGAAATGTTGTTTATCGCGAGGTATACACGCTTTTAAAAGTCACCTGAGATGAGAGAAGAGCAGTAACAAATATATGAGTGCTCCTATTCAGAATGAAGTCGTTTAGTTTGGCTTCACAACATGTGCTCCGTGACATATAAGTGAAACTCCAAGATGCGCCTTTTTTTCTCTTATTTTTTGATAGACCCAAGATATTCTAAAGACTGACGACCAACTGTCAGTAGTATAGTTATGTCGGAAGAAATAACGAAGGAAAGTCATCATCAATTAATGAGTCATTCCTGGGGTGTTATCCCATAAATAAAGGCGAGAGGTTTAGAAGTGTGAGTGTGTATGTTTTGGAAAGCATAATATTTCAATTAAATAGTGCAGAGGGTAGGGCTATGATGAATCTGCTGTTATGAGTGGGGAAGTCATTGGATTGCAGACAAAATCAGAGGACAAGTGTCTATGCGAGTATGTGGATTGTGCAACATCACAACCTTACTTAGTCTGATTGAATGTTCCTGTAAGGAGAGTACAGAAACTGGATTGTTTTTTATTATGAATGTGAATATAATGAGAATAGTAATGGGGTATAATCAGAGTTCGGCGAGTCTTTCCCAAGATGGCGATCAGCTGAGACAGAAAGTTTCTTCGAAACTGCATAGGTCACCAAACTGGTATAAAGACAAAAGACTGTGCAACTAGGATGACGTTTGAGGTCTCGATTGCTTTGTTTGAAAAAATAGATGTTATTTTCTTCTTAAAAAGTTTTGAATTGTTTATAAAATTCAACACCCAATCAAGAACTAGTGCTGATGTAGTTTAGGCAACACATTAATAAGACAAATGTCTCTTTTCACTTTTCATTTTAAGTGCTCTTGTGTTTCAAAGCAAAAATTTGGAAAAGTAATTAAATCACTTTTTAAAACACTCTCCAAAAATCAGCTATCCTGGATGAAGCTTCCATTTTTTTTAGAAAGGTGTGTCACAAACTAAACCAGTTGCGGAGAGATTTTACAAGCTAGTGGAGAGGCCAGGAAAATTGCAAGAAGTCTGGAAGTGAGAACTTCATTGCCTACAAAGCAAAAGCAGTGCCAAACT
Source organism: Trachelipus rathkii (assembly GCA_015478945.1). NCBI lineage: Eukaryota > Metazoa > Arthropoda > Malacostraca > Isopoda > Trachelipodidae > Trachelipus > Trachelipus rathkii. The sequence continues at coordinate 14,551 of JABUQX010110474.1, read as the reverse complement.
TCTTTGATGACTTTTCTAACAGGTGTTGATTCATTGTATCCTTGAACAATTCTCAGGGTGAGGTGTTTTTTTTTTATCAGAACACTTGATATACTAATAGGCCAAAGTGAATTCGTAAGGTATCAGATATGAGGGAAATTGAACAGGATGTTTTCTGCTTTTTGAAGCCTGCAGACTTTAAGAACAAACGAGATAAAGAGCTGCATGGAGTCTGCTGACAAGTTTTCCAAAAAATCTGAAGCCGACGTGACAAGTTCTTTAGTTACGCGGAAATGTTGTGGCAAGTGAATAAAGAAAAAGAAAAACGACCAAATAATTACATTGGCAGAATATTGTTGATTTGAAATATGTTGTCTCGTAGTATTCCAGAAGTGTGTATAGCTTTAATTAATGTTTCTGACACTGACAGTACCTTATCATCTGCTGAGAGATCTTTTTCAAAATAAACATAAATAAAAGTTACTTGCATAGAAGTATGGATCAGGCTCTGCGCACTGGACTGAGGAATTAGTGCGAAACATTTTGTGATGCAAATGAGACGAAGGGGTTTAATTGATGCATTGATATTTCGAACTATTAAATAGTTCAAAGGCTTAAAGTATATGACAAATCGATTGTATTGTTTTACTCTAGTAGTTTTTTTGGCTTTAAACTTTACATAACAAGTAATGTGAAAAGTGTTTTAAAATGCACATTCTTTATATAATATAAATATATATTATATATTATATATAGTTATATAATATATATATATAGTATATATATATATATTATATATATATATTTATAGCTATAATATATATATAACTATTATATAATATTCTATATATAGTATATATTATAACGACTTCTTTTTTCATATGTAATACACGTCTGGTTCTTTTGTAATGCTAATGTGAATTTTCTTTGATATGAAAAGAAAAAACTTTCTTTTTGTCATTTCAGTTCCCTAACACTCATATCACCCGTCCATGACTAAGGGCGCACAAATGGTCGCGGGGGGCGCAACTGACCTTAGATAGGATACGCCACTGTATATATAATATATAGAGTATATCCTATTAATATATAATTATATAAGTAATTATAATAATTTATTACTTATATAATATATATTATATATTATAATATAACGTATATTATATATTTATTATAGTATATATATTATTTATATATGTAATATATATATATATATATAATAGTATATAAATATATAATATTAATAGTATATATATATATTAGTAATATAATATATATAAGTACTAATGATTAAATATATGATATATGTAAGTATATAGAATATATAATATAATATATATATATATATATAAGTGTATATATATATATATATATATGTATTATATATATATATAATATATATTATATAATAGTATATATTATTTATATAGTGGTAATATTATTATATATATACTATTAATATTATTTATATATATATATGATATAATTATATATATTAAGTAATATATAGATATATATATTAAACTTAATTAGTAATAGATAAATGATATATTGATATATAGTCAATATTAATATAATATATGGGCGTATAATAAATAAATATAGTATTGTGAATAACTGATTATTAAATTAATTATATACTGTAGTATATATTATAGTATATATATTATAAGTTGTATTAGTGAGTAATATAACTAATATTTATAATTCTATATATATATATAAGATATATTAATAGTATATAATATATAGATAATATATAATATATAGATGAATATATATACTATATAAGTATACAAATTAATGTATAATAATTTTATATAATAGATACAAAAGTTGGCCACGTTATGAGAAAGTTCACGTCCGTTAATTTCTTAAATAACGTTAACAAAAAAATTATAACGGGCGTAATGCAATTAAAAGCGTATTATGGGATAAAAGATTTTTGATAAGCCGGACAGTTCAGATCCGTAATCGTTAAGTTAACCGTTTCAATTTTTTTTGTTTTCTTATTTTTTTTTTTTTTATTTTTTTTTTTCAAACAGTATACTCGATCGACACGTACCATGCTTGTGAGTTTTTGGTAAATATAGCGTATCATAAGTCAATGTCTGAGGACGCGTGTTCAAATTTAGTGCCCTGGCAGAGGGCTTTAGGAGAGAGGGTGTATTGTACGCCAAAATTTCTCATCCGCTGCGCAAATTAGCAGATGAACATAGACGCCGGCTTTAAAGTGAGGGAGATTAAATTCAGCAGGAAACACAGAAGATGGAAGAGAGTTCCAGAAAATGGTGGCAGGAAAGAAGAAAGAACCGCAGCGAACTAGCCGGGAGTTACCAATATCTACACAAAATCGTGAGCAGATATAGCACCTTGGCTACGAAGGGGTCGTAAGTGGTGGTCGCGAGTGGTAAGTTCTCGAACCTTCCGTGCGATACCTATAAGAAAGATATAAGCACCAACATCGCGCGCAAGATAGAGGGTCAAGTGAACTGGAAGTACATAACAGTTTTAAGCCTTTTGGCTTTTGACTCAACACTGTAAAGCCGGGTGAAACAAGAGCTCCCCAGATATGAGAACATTATCTAATACACAGGGCGGATGAGAACCTTGTATAGCTGGAGTAACTGAGAAAGGGAAAAAAAGTCTCGCAGTCTAAACAGAATCCCAGTTTCTTCTGAGGGCCCAGAAATCCGTTGTGGATGTGAGGTTTCCAGATTTTTTTTGTTTATGTAAAGGCCAAGTTGTGTTTAGATTGTCAACAGGAGGACGAAAGAACCGTCGAAAGAGATAGGAAAGTTTGAAGGTTATTTAGAGAGGGAGATTTGAAGAAGTTGGGTTTTTAAGAATTGGAAATTCAACAAGGTTTGAGACGACAAATATCCACAAATTCTTCTAGATCAGCAGAGAATAGAATGAAAGATTAAGACGAGAGGACAATTCTAGAAGTAAAAAGTGGAGCAGAATTGAAAAGTGGAGTTCGAAGAAAAGAATGGGTCGAGTCATTGGCTAATGTGGAGTGAATACTAGGTTGTTGGTGTGCAGGGAGGAAAGAATAATTAATTACAAGAGATAGTAGGAATTAAAAGTAAGGAGAATAAGAAGAACCCTGAGGAACAAAGGGAAGAACACAACTATTGAACGAAAAGAAGAAGAAGAAAGAGATCGCTATAAAAGTACAGTAGAGCCGATCGTATTAGTTACGACTTAAAAGAAGAAAGGCTGGACAATAAGTAAGGGTGGTACAGAAGAGAAAGGGAACACGAATGAGAGGAGCTTGGAGACAATGATTAAGACGTGGTTATAGAGTGGGTAAAGAAATGGGGTCCCGTCAACTGCTTTGGATGATGTAACGCTCCACTAACGACAAGCTGCCGTAGTTTCCTAAGATGCGGAGAACAAATCGGTTATAGGAAAGTTAGTACCAGTGAGGACACGTTGAACACAGGCCAAAAACAGCGTACTGGGCCGATCGGGAAAGAAAGAGAATGAGAATTGCCAGATGGTCCTAAGAGAGTGCGAAGTGATGAGAAGGGTTTCAAATAAAAGATCTTAGTGAATACAGTGAGAGCTATAGGACGATAGTTAGAAGGAGCAGAACGGCTTCCCTTTTCTCGGAATAGGGGTTGGACATGATAGTGCGTGCTTTCCCATCATGAAGGCGAAGGTGTGTCATAGATACATAGACTGAAGTATAGTTTGGAATTAAGTAAGGCCTTGGAGGGGCTCGAGTGTCAGCACGTAGCAATTCACGTATGTCAACCGTTTGATTTTTTATTGTCTATGAACGTACTCGCTGTTAAAGTAACATTTTTCCTAAACACACGGGATCATAACGAGTAGATAGTATAAACACTTTTGTAGGTCCCTTGGAGGGAGCCGTTTAGGCAATTTTGGAAAAAAAAAGTTTATCTTTTATCGAATCGAAATCGAATCTATACAATTTAAAATCTGATAAGAACACAAATACTGTAAATTAAAGGTAATTTTTAACGGCTTAACCTGGATGTAGGGGCAAGATAAATTTTAATACCTCGTCTGATATATAGTCCGTTATTCTTTTTCGAAATTAACGAAAGCGTAAAAAAGTTAACTGAAAAATTAAATGAGTTAGATATTGACGGGATAACTGCTGATTAAACAGCGTTAAAATCTGCGCTCTAAATGATACGGCGGATCGAGCGACAAGGCCACCTTTTATATTATTATATATGTATATTACGATATGAGTGAGAGTCATATGTGATTTTATATATTATAAGATGGTAATAATATGGATTAAGAGTAATATATAAGGCCTAACATACGATACAGAGTGAAGTGTCTTATGCATGATGAGCTTAAGTAATAACTACCATTAATTTACGCTGATGGACTAATACAGAGTCGACCGATTAGAGATCACAGAAAGTAATACGGTACGAGATGTGCAAGGAGGGAAATGTATATAAACGTGATTGGAATGAGAGCACTTGATTGGAGGTAAATCCCAACATGACGAGTAATATGTATCTCAATAGATATCTGATTACTATAGATATCCTATTTCTGTATATTGTATAATCCGCTAGCGCAATCTATTATACAGGGACAAAGTGATACGCTGAATATATTCAACACAGATTGGAGTTCAATAGAATGAAGACCGAGGTCGAGCCACTGATGTAGATGCCAACAGCCAGAGAACGGGTCTCGACTTTGATCGCCGATGGAATTAGTCGATATGAGTTTCGCGCTCATACCGTTTCTGTTTTTAGCTGTTTCACTGGTATCTATTCACCTCCTCTTCGTGACTTAGACTGGGTTTACTATATGGTAGTATGTATTATTCCCTCTTTATATTTTTGGTTTTTTTTTTTCCAACCTCCTTAATACCTTCTTCCCGCCCACCGCTCTGGGATGGCCCGTCCTTTCTCAGTCTTTCTGTTAGCTCTTCATTGTCTGCGGGATTAGTGTTCTTTCATACTTGCATTGGTTATGAAGATTGCCGAGGTGCTTGCGTAGTGGATATGTTGCAGGAACAATTTGAAACTATGATCTGAAAGGTTCATTCTCATCTGATGGCTGTAGGCTGGGTGACGTCGTTGCTGTTGAAAGATTGAGACATAGTCTGGAAGGTTATACTTAGTTGATATCGTCGCGGAGAACTCAGCATTGGAGTTTGTTGAGACAGATTTGGACTATAGTCTTTGAAGGTTTCATATCAGTTGATTGCGACTTGTAGTTGAAGATTCGTGCTGTTGAAAAATAGATTCTTTTGAAATGAAGAAGAACTGCAATTTGTTGATTCCGTTGAGTAGAGATTTTCAGCCGAGTGAAATGTGAGGTAAAAGCGTCGGATTTATAATTTATGAGATAATTTATATGTTCTTTGCTTTATTTAAAGTCGATATTGAATCTAACAGCTATTATATGTAATAATATTAATCGTCCAAATTACAAGCTTAATATTGATACATGTATGCACATTTCATAATTTTCATCCGAAACCAGGTAAATGCAGGATTTTAAAAAACTCACGCTGTCGTTTACGTCATGGAGATCAGGGACAACAACACTTGATTGAACAAGCAACTAATCCAACTCTGTTGGCTGTAAAACGTCTTTCAATTTCGTTTGACAGGCCGCACTAAAATTGACCTTTATATATATACTATATAATATATATTATTTATATATATATATATATATATATATATATATATATATATATAATATATATATATAATATATATATTTTATTATATACTATATATATATTTATATATATATATATCTTAGTAGTGTATATATACATATCTATATATATATATTATAGGTATTATACGTAATTATATATATATTATATATATATATATATATATATATTATTATATTCATTTATCTTATTCTATACCTACTATACTATATATATATATAAGTACTATATTAATGTGGCCCTCATAATTATTTGAGATTCCTCTGCTTTTGCAAAATTGCGCCCAAATGGAGGGAATTTTAAAAAGGAACTACCACAATGTCCGTAAGAGATTTAATTATGCGCATTCTAAATCTAACTTCGGAAAACCGTCTGGTCGCCCAAAAAACTACTACACCGTAAACATATGGACTAAACACATTATAAATTATAATCGTTCTTTTAAAATAATGATGCTTCAGCATCATAATCCTATGTAAGCCTAATTTTTTTTTAAATTAGTTACATGTAGATATGTCTAAGAATAATATTCTACCAAATTATAACTAATAAATTTACTAATCATAGGAGGTCAGAAGATGATGTAGTAAAGATCTAGAGTAAAGTATAGTTAAAGTCAATTCCAATTTTTATTAAAAAGATAATAAACAGTAAATTTGGAATTACTATTAAATACAATATATATATATTTCAAAAAAATTAAAAAATATACATTTCATTATGTTTGATATTTCTTTAGTGTTTTAAACAATAAATTATTACAAAGTAAAGGGCTGTATAATATTTCTTTACCCCAGCTTTATCTCTTAATTATATTTTATTTGATTTTATTATCTCCGACATTATTATTATTATTATTATATTTAAAGTATTTTAATTGTACCTTGGTCCAAACGATTGGAAATTATAAAGTGAGAAACTTCCTTTTGCTCGTCTCATTGATATTTATATACTGTTCTTCTTTCATATTTATATCTTTATAATAAAAGAGAGGAAAAAAGGACAAACAGTCATACACTTATGTATATTATACTATGATATAAAATATCCAATATAATATGTAAAGTAATGCATATTAATATATATTTACTTTAAAAATAATATCAAATATTATAAATATAATATTAACATTATATTATAATATATTTATTTTATTATTATATTCGTAAAAGCCAACTCTCTATCTTTATTTTTTCGCAAGCTGCTTCTTGACACACTACTTAGCGCTATTCTTTTAGCTGTTATCTAAGTGGTTGTTCGACCCAAAACAAATGATTTTTCCTATGAACCAACCCTTCTTTTAAAAAATCCGTTTTACTCCAAATGCTCTCTAATCCCTACTCTAATTCTCTCTAATCCCATATGAATAGTTTCTCCTCTCATTCCCTACATTCTTGCTCGGGTCTTTCAATTCTTATCTGATATGAACGTCAATAAAACAGATTTCTTAGAAATAGATCTAGATTAAATCAGATTGATTTCTGATTGGAATTGAAGTTCAGGAATGGATTTTGAGAATGAGACTATTCTAGATTAGGAAATCATGATTCAAAGACTTATTTCTTTAATCCTGTTTACAGAATTTTATGAAGAAATGTCGAGTAAACATAAAAACGGTATAAATGAAGAGTTCATTTAAACGTAATAAATGGTTGAATGTAAAGCAGAAACTTGCGAAATGGATTTAAATGAAGCTCAAAAAAGTTTTGGTTTTGAATTGTACGTTTTAAGTATCAACAACTAGTTTCTTGATTCAAATATTGTGAAATTTTACAATAAGGACTGTTCTGCTCAGAAAGATTAAATTTCATAAAGATTTTAAATCTTAATAATATTATAAACATACAATTCAAAATAAATGCAGAAAGGGTATTAGTCATGGTAGAAAGGATGTTAGTCCAAGTTAGCAAATATTAGAAATATAATCTCCATTCTTGAGCAGTAGATGGCCATATACAGAGATAGCAGGTGGCATACGGTAGGATTTGGTATTAATGATTGTTCTCCAAATTTTATGCGGAGGTTGTACCAAGGGTCCAATTTCAATTTGATTCTGTGGGGAATTTTGAACTGGGGTTTACTTAATGGCATTGTTGAAATGGTTATTTTTGCAATGGACACATATTCTTGGGGGTTCTTTGATTTAGTTTTCTTCTTTCAAACATTTTCCAACAGCTTAAGGTGTTTTTATCTAAAGACACCAAGTCAAATAAATAATCAATATGATGAAATATTAAAATATTATTTGAATTTTTGATATACTACAATAAACCCAAGTATCATTTCCCGACACCCTTTGCGAAAATGTTTTAACAAAACTTTATCAGATTGGGCAATTAATGAAGTTAATGAAATTTTTTCTCGTAAATGAATGGGGTTTTTTTAAATTGATAATTAACAGAGGTTTAAAAGTAACAAACCGTGAGTTGATTATATTCAATATAATAAATTACTTTTATATGCTGTCACTGCGGAAATGGGGATCATTTCGCAGATAATAGAAGCTGCTATATTTTTTTCTGAAAAGATATAATAGTGAAATGCCCTAGGGTTACTGTGAAGGGTTTTTTTGATTTAAAAATAGTTATAGGACATGACGAAAAATTAGTAGTATAGTTAAGCAAAAGCGATAGCAAGCTGTTCTTGTCATTCAATCGGTGTAAAGGTTGTGATTTGAGGGACTGCTGTCTTTCCTAGGTACGACAATAATCGTGAACTCGCGAATTTCTTGCAGATAAGTATATTTTCGCCCTTTGAACATAATTTAACAGAAAAGACTAAATTCCTTCTGCGTGTATTATACTTATTCCGACGGCGTTTCATTGAATGGAATGAATGTTGGGAATGGGATTAACTTATCCTTAAATAGAATTTCTCATTTGAAATGAATGGAATTATGTAATTATTCAAATGGATTGTGGTTGATTTTTAATAGTCGCCTGAGTATGTCAAAAATGATTGGATATGTTCATATCGCTTCTAATGGTTGAGGATGGTAATATTTGTAGTTTGTGTCATTTTTCAGTATATTATGGTAACAAAAGATGGGCTGATAAGGTTCGATGAATAGTTTCTTTGTTTAGCTAATTGTTGAAAGTGATAACTAATTAGATGTAAACATTGTACATATACTGATTACTGAATTTCTAATTAATGTAAGTAATGTTTTGAATTACTTAGTTGATTGAGTATGTTGGTTGGTTTGCTGAGTGATCTTGTGTTGAATAATTAATAATTTTGTAGGTTAATTTGAAATTCTGGATAATGTTTCGGGTATTTGACCTTTAATTAGCTTCTTTAAGGTTCATGTACTATAAATTTGAAGTACTCGCAAGTTTCTATATATTTATCTTTTTTCTTTAAAAATTTTATTTGTTTATTCAGTCGCGTACTAAATAAAATATTAGGTATATCTCCTCCCAATTCGAAAGCGGCTCTTTTGAATCTTGTTTGTGAGTGAAACTCCATGGCAAAGCTTCTTTTAATTTCAGCTATTTAAGGGATATTTACTTTTAGTTTCTCAGAATTTTTAATGAGTTTGAAATTCCATTTATTGTGCTCTTTGATTTATAGAATATCCAGTAATTTATCAGCAAACGAAGGTAAATCTATCTTTTAAGTATCTAAAAACCATTTTGTGGTTCTATAATAGTGGTTTTTATTTCTGAATGGGCATTCTAAAGACTAAATGCAAGTCAAGATAGTCCTTGCGATAAAAACTTACTTCAAACCCGGAGTGATTAAAATGTATTGATCTGGCCAGTACTTGTTTCTTCATTAATTGTTTAGTGGAGAATGGATAAGACTGGCATGGTAAAAGAAGTAATCGAAAAAACTGGACGTACATTTTCAATTACAGTCTGAAATGATTATTACTTCGATTTAAATAAATTTGGGTCGCCGTTTTATGAATAGTAAAATTAACATCCTTCTAATAAAAATAAAACAAATAAATATAAGTTAATTATTAATAATTAATTAAATGTATTAAATTCTTTTTTTTTTTTTTTTTTTTTTTTAAAAACTTACCTATGGTTATACTAGAATTATGCTTAATTTTTTAAATTAAAAATTTAAAATAGAGATGGTGTAACTGGCTAAAATACCAAACTCGGATTCCCTTAATTAAAGTAAATGAATTTCATAAAATTGAAATGAAAGAGCTAAAGGATAAGGTAATGTTAAAACATTCTGATTATAATTAAAATGAAAATTAAAATTAAAAGATTTATAGCATGAGCTAATTAATATCAATTAAAGCTGATTATAGCATAAGCATATATAATTAATTAATTATGCATAAGGCTAATTCTGACTTAAAAATCAAATTAAAAAAAAATAAAAGCAAGCTGATTATATAGCTTAATGCTATTAGTAGTCATTAAGATAAAATTAAAATAAAAGCAAGCTAATTATATAGCTTCAGGCTAATACTTAATTAAAATTAATAAAGGAGCCAGTATATAATAAACATGCTGATTAATTTTATTTTCTAATATTAAAAACGAAATTTTGGGTTATTTAATTTGTTTGTTCTTTTTAAAATAAAAATAATAAAAATAATAATAAAAACTGTTACTAATAAAAAAAAGTAATAATTAAAGTATACTAACAATAAAAGTACGAACGTAAATTAAAAATTTTTCTATTTTTTTATGGTTTTTTAGTTTTCAAAAGAAAAGAATGACCCTGGGGGCAAAAAAAAATTATCATAATTCCGTAACGGACATAATAAAAATATGGGAAACTTCGGTGAATTAAGAATTAAGAATAGAAAAGGGTAAATGTGTATTTTGTGTTATTGAGGGTATTGTAATAAGGAATATAAAATAAACATAAAGGTTATGAACACAAATAAAAATAATAAAATATTTAATTTAAAAATTTTATACAATTCTAAGAGATTTAACTCTAGGAGGCAAATATAAAGTTATTTCCCTTCTAGTCATTCTCAATGGGCAAAACAACGGAGGTCCTCATTAATTTCTGTGTAAGAAGACTCTTGTGTTGCTTCTTCCGTTCTTGGTGTTAGAGATTGAAGAGATTAACGCTCTCTTTGTCTTGTTTGACTTCTTGTAACTCTTGTTTCCACATCACCCCTGAATTGCTGGTGAGGTCTATACCGACGATCTCTTTCTATCTCTCTTGTGCTTCAGATGTTTGATAAATCCATGAAACTTCCTTTGAGGTGTTACCAAATCTCTTGGGAGGTTTCAGAGAACTTGGCAATATTCCCTCAGTCCAATCTGCAACGTGGTTGTTACCAAGCATCTTCTTTTTACTTACTCCTTCAAGTGACAGGCTGTTCCTCGGTGTTTTCAGACTGTCTGAAATATATGAATCCCTCTTGTCTGATTGGTGATAGAGATGGTCTAAATATCCTCTTACTTGAGTTCTTGTTTGTGGATCAGTAGATTCATCAAATCTACTCTCCTTAATGATAAAAAGTACTAAACTAATCAAGAAGTTTTTGTGTTTCTTTCTACAGGATTCTGTTGTTCTGTTGTTGAATCCTCTGGTATAACATTTTGTTCATCATAAAAATTAGGGGGAATCCACGAAGAAGTGGTTGGAGATTCTTGATCATCTACCTGTCGATCTACTTCTTCAGGTTCCACTCTTGTTGTTCTTTCTGTTGTATCTTTTGGGGAATCCAATGTTTCTTGAATTGCATCTGGATTCCAATCTCATCATTATCAAATGAAAAATGAGATTCTGTAATCTTTCTACTGGAATTATTTTTACATTATCGGATATTACAGTATAATAGATTTTTGGTTGAATTTAAACTCCTGGTGTATAACTTAACTTTATCTCGCGTATTAAGTTTTACTAATAAAAGGACCTTCAATCTTTGTTCATTTAGACTTTGTTCTGGTTTCTTTACAGCATTTCCAAAAACATAATCGCCACCCACTTTCAATTCTCTTTGTGTGGCATGTTTGTGTTGCTGGTTCATAAGCTTTAATTGTTTTCCTTTTCTGGATTTTCTCTAGCTAGTCTCTATTGCTTCCATTTCTTTCCACTAGACATCTATCATCGGATATGATTTTCTATTTTTCCGATTTATTTGTAATGGATGAGACATAATCAGGCATCTCGTAGGAAGTCTCTTTATATATCCATAGCAGGACAAAATGTGGAGATGATCCAATGGATCTATATACGATGTTATTAATTGGCTATTTGGGAGGCAAAAAGAATAGTATTTTGACGCATTCTCTTATGATTATCCTTTACGAAATGACGGAGGAAATTTTCAATATCTCGCATTCAATCTTTTAACTACACCATTTTGACTGGTTTGTAGGGCAGAAGTATTAATTTTTTTATCCTCAAGCCTTACATGCTCTTTGAAAGGCAGCTGAAGTAAAATTCTGGGGCATTGTCCGAGGCTAAAATTTCTGGCCTCGATTGACACATATTACTCTTCTTGATAAAGTGTGATCAAATTCTTGGCTCGTTCTGGTCTTACAGGCGACTAATTCGCAGTATCTAGTCAAACATCTCTGAATTAGAGAATGGTGTTTGGGCGCCTAATGGAACATGTGGGGAAGTTTAACTATACTATCCACGTGTACTCTAGAAAACGGAGTATAAGAAAGAGGCCATCTTTGATTTCAGCTTTTGGAGGTCTAGGACTTTTAACCCTAGCACAAGACACGCACTGAGAAAGTACTCCTTTACTAACTTACTTAAATGGGGAAAAACGTATCTCTCTCTAACTCGTTTTTTCAGTCCTTTGCTGTCCTGGCATGTCCAATTCCAAGTGAATGAATGGCAATGATCTATATCTGAGTAGATCATAGCTATCGTGGTACTTGGAATATTAACATAAGGTTCTCACTTTTCGCTAGTTCGCGCAGTACAAGCCTTTTCTTATGGCAAATGTGTGGGATAAAGTATTGGGGTTTTTTTAGCCCAACTTACTATTCTTTTAATTAGGGCAATTCTCTTGTTCCTTATTAAAAGTTTCTATATGAAGAATAAAATCTTTTCTTTGGTACATCGTTCTTTTTCTCACCTTTAAAAGAAAATAAACGTATTTGAGTTTTGCTGATGGCCTATCAATATAATCATGCTCGGGTATACTATAAGCTTTCCTGATCTTTAATACTTTATAGTTGGTGGAAAAACTATTTGAGAAGAGCTAGGCGTCCCGTTTTGGTTGTTTGTATGCGAAATAGATAAAAAAAGAGGTTGATTATCAGTTAATTGGGTGATGGATACCAACACCGTATTTTTAAATTCTGTAGTGAGAGACACAGCCAAACATTCCTTTTCTATAATATCATTTTAGTTCACTGCCTCTTAACGCTCTTGAAAAAAGACAACGGTTTTTTCCTTGCCGTCATCTGACATCTGGTAAAGAACGCCTCCTATTCCATAGTCACAGGCGTCTGTACTATAAAAATGGCTTGGAATAATCCGGAAAAGTTAACTGAGGTTGCACCACAATACTTCCTCTTTTAAGAAGCTCTTTTGCGACTTTCTATTTGTTACAACCACTCAAACCTTAACATTCTCAAACTTAAATTTATAATAATGGTTTCGCAATTAGTGCAAAGTCACTAATTAAAAAACCTCGGAAGAAAATCCTAAATAAAGAATATTTTGTTAGTCGTAATACTTTGCTGGAGGGACGAACCTTCATCGATTCTATCTTCGCTGGATCCTGGTGAAATTCCGTCTCTTCCTATCTTAAATCCTAAATAATACTGAAGTTTGTAGAAAATGACATTTTGTCAATTTAACTCTCAATTTATTTTCTCTAAATGCAGTAAAAACTTTCTTAAGTTTCAAAATGTTCTGCCTTATTTTACCCATGATTAAGACATCATTAGATACACTGGGCAATAGGTCTCTATAAATTTGGTTCAACGCGACTGTGACATTGTCCTAAAGCATAGGTACTATTGGGGCATTTCGGTGCCGCAAATAATAATCGTTGGCAGAGATATAATCCTTTTTTCCTTGTACGGAAAGCCATTAATTTCTGTGTTTCCTCCTCGACTTCGAGGGAAGGTAAGCATCGTAAGTCACTAACTAGTAAAAATCGTACTAGCCATCCTAGGGAACGAGAAATTTCGTCTAATTGGAGGCAATGGGTACAACGTTCTCGGTCGCTGCCAGGAGTTTAAAGGTACGCGGTATCTAGTACAGATCTTGGTTTGTAGAGTTCTTTTGGGCCACTAACGCAGTAACGGTGGAACTATGTGCGAAATGAAGCTTTAATATATCCTTTCTTTAAAGCAGCATCTGTAAAATTATCTATGTCCTCCAGGTAGCGATGTGGGAGACGAATGTTTTCTAAAAATGATCTTGGGAGCATCTGGGGTAAGTTCTATTTCAAACTTCTGTATGGGACAAACAGGAACTGCATCATCTTCTAGAGCAAAAACGTCCTTGTATTCCATTAACAAATCAAGAAGGTGTGGAAGCAGGTTTTCTGTAAATAGAAATAAAAACATCTGCTTCTTCTTTACTCAATTATCTGTAATAATTTCTTGTAATGCATTCTTCCACTGTTTATACTGATGAAATTTTCTGAGCAGGTTACTATACAAGTAGATCCTACTGCTTATTCTCTGTAGCAATAAAGCAGTTTTATTAAAATCTTTTCAAATAATTTCTAAAATAGGATGACACTTCTGTCTTATTTTATTTTCTTCTAAATAAAAGGCTTGTACTTAGAATAATATAACTCAAATACCTCATTGTTCTTTACTGGGCAATACAGAGTTTGGCAAAATATATGGCCCTAAGGAAAAAAGCAGGTGTTATTAAAAAACACTTCTTTTCCAGTTTAAATCTTTTTAAATCTCAGGTCCTGACTTTCAAGTAACCATACAGATATGCTCTCTCAACAAGTGA
>JABUQX010110473.1:0-16968 GCA_015478945.1 Trachelipus rathkii | reverse complement strand
ATTGAAAGACATAGCAAGACATAAAATACACAAAGACACAGATAGACAAAGAAAAACACATAAAGGCACAGAAAAAATAGAAAGACACAGAAAGACATAGAATGACATAGGGAGACAAAGAAAGCAGAAAGACATAGAAATAGACAAAGACTAACAAAGAAACAGAAATACATATTAAGGCACAGAAAGACACAGAAAAACATAGAAAGACACAGAAAGAAAAAGAAAGACACATAAAGCCATAGAAAGACACAGAAAGACATAGAAAGACATAGAAAGAAACAGAGAGACAAAGAAAGACAAAGGAAGACATTGAAAGATATAGAGAGACACAGAAAGACATAGAAAGACATACAAAGACATACAAAGACACAAAAAGACGCACAAAGACACATAAAGACACACCAAGTCACATTAAGGCACAGAAAGACACAAAAAGACAGAAAGACATAGAAAGAAACAGAACACACAGACAAACAGAAAGACATTGGAAAACATAGAAAAACACAGAAGGAGAAGGAAAGACATAGAAAGAAATAGGAAGATATATAAACCTAGAGAAACACACAGAAAGACAAAGAAAGACAGAAATTCATAGAAAGACACAGAAAGAATTAAAAGACGCAAAAAGACACAGAAAGACACAAACAGAAAAGAAAGACATAGAAAGGCACAGAAAATACAGAAAAACACAGAAAGACACAGAAACACAGAAAGAAACTGAAAGACACAAAAAGACAAGGAAAGACACAGAAATAAATAGAGACACTGAAAGAGATAGAAAGATTCAGAAAGGCACAGAAAGAAACATAAAAATGCTTATAAATAATAAATATACAAAATTACAGAAAAATACGCACAAATAACCGAAAATACACAAAAAAATAAACACAAATCCACACAATACAAAAAATTACACAAAATTACACAAATATACAAAAATACAAACAAATACACGAAAATAAACAAAAAAAAAACAAATATTCACACAAATACATGAAAAAACAAAACTACACATATATGCATACAAAATACACAAAAATTCACACAAAATACATTAAACACACAAACTAATATGCACAAATACACACAAATACACAAAAAAATATAAACAAATATGCGAAAATACACCAAAATATTCAAAATAACACACGAATACATAAAAATGCGAAAAATAAACACAAATTCAGAAAACTACACAGAAATACACGATAATACACAAAATTACACCAAAATATACAACAATACACAAAATTACATAAAAATACCCGAAAATACACAAAAATACGCAAAAATACACATAAATATACAAATATACAGAAAAATACAAACGAATAAAGAAAAAAAACACACGAATACATATAATAAAAAAAATACGCTCGAATATACAAAAATACACATAAATATAGAAAAAAAACAAAAATACACACAAAAATAAAAAATGCCCACAAATACACACAAGTACACAAAAATAAACAGAAATACACAAAATACACAAATACAGAAAAATACATGAAAATACACAAAAATACACAAAATACACAGAAATACACAAAAATAAAACAAAATATATTGTGTCTTTTTATGTCTTTCTATTTCTTTGTCTTTCTATATCTTTCTATGACTTTCGTGTCTTTCTATGTCTTTCTGTATCTTTCTGTATCTTTCTGTGTCTTTCTATGAGAAATAACTCTTATGTTTCCATCATCTATATATTCTTTCTCTTTCATATATTATGTTTCTGTTTCTTTTTATGTCTTACTGTGTTTGTAAGTGTTTTTTATGTCATTCTATATTTTACTATGTCGTATAAGTCTTTTTGTGTCTTTCTGTGTTTTTTGTGTCTTTCTATGTCCTTTTATGTCACCCTTTTCCTTTATGTGTCTTTCTGTGTCTTTCTATGTCTTTTTATGTCTTCCTATGTCTTTTTTTTCTTTCTGTTTCTTTCTATGAATTTCTGTCTTTATTTTTCTTTCTGTGTGTTTCTGTATTTTTCTATGTCCTTCTATGTCTTTCTTTGTCTTTCTGGGTCTTTCTAGGGTTTTCAACGTCTTTCTGTTTTTCTGAGTGTTCTGTTTCTTTCTATGTCTCTCTGTCATTTTGTGTTTTTCTCTGCCTTAATTTGTCTTTGTGTGTCTTTATGTGCATTGTGCGTCTTTTTGTGACTTTCTATGTCTTTGTATGACTTTCTATGTCTTTCTGTGTCTCTCTATTTCTATCAATGTGTTTCTTTGTCTCTCTTTGTCTTTCTGTGTCTTTCTATGTCTTTCTATTTCTTTCTGTGTCTTTCTATGCCTTGCTGTGTCTTTCTTTTTTTTTCTATATCTTTCTGCGACTTTCTGTGTTTTTCTGTCTTTCTGCGTCTTTCTGTGCCTCTCTGTTTCTTTCTTTTTCTTTTTGTGTATTTTTATGTTTTTCTGTGTCTTTCTGTGCCTTTATATCTATTTCTGTTTCCTTGGGTGTCTTTATGTATTTTGTGTTTTTATGTATTTTGTGTCTTTAAGTGTATTTCATTTTCTTTCTATGTCATTTTATGTCTTTCTGTGTCTTTCTATATTTTCAGTGCCTTTATGTGTCTTTGCCTGTCTTTGTTTATTTTATGTCATGCAATGTCTTTCTGTGTCTTTCTACGTCTTTCTGTGTCTTTCTACGTCTTTCTATGTCTTTCTCTGTCTAACTATGTCTTTTTCTGTCTCTCTGTGCCTTTCTGTTTTTATATGAATTTCTGCGTCTTTCTGTGTCTTTCTGGTTCTTTTTTTATCTTTCTTGGGCTTTCTATGTTTTTATATTTCTTTCTGTGTATTTCTGTGTATTTCTGTGTCTCTCTGAGTCTTTCAGTGTCTTTCTGTGCCTTTCTATGTCTTTCTATGTATTTCTTTCAATGTGTTGTGTATTTGTGTGTATTTTTGTTTTTTTTTGTTTATTTGTGTGTACTTGTGATATTTTTCTGTTTTTTGTGCATTTTTGCGTATTTTCGTGTGTTTTCGTTTATTTGTGTATTTTATATATTATATATTTATCTATTATGTGTTTGGTTGTATTTTGTGTATTTTTGTGTATTTGTGTGTATTTTTGTGTTTTTTTGTACTTGTGTGTATATGTTTGTATTTTTGTCTTATAAAGTATTTTTGTTTCTATTTGTGTACTTATGTGAATTTTTGTATACTGTAGTGTATTTGTGTGTATTTAGGTTACTTTTGTGTATTTTTGTGTATTTTATGTATTTTTGTGTACTTGTTTGTATTTTTGTGTAGTTTATGTATTTTTGTGTACTTATTTGTATTTTTGTGTGTTTTAGCGTATTTTGGTGCATTTTCGTGCATTTGTGTATATATTTCTGTTTTTTGTGTGTATTTTTTGTAATTTTGTTTTATCTTGTGTTTTTGTTTGCTTGTGAATATTTGGGGGTATTTTTGTGATTTTTGTATTTTTATATATTTGAGAGAACTTTTGTGCATTTTTGTTTTTTTGTGTACTTGTATGTATTTTTGCGTATTTGTGTTATTTTGTGTATTTTGTGTATTTTTTGTGTTTTGTGTATTTGTATTCTTGTGTATATTTGTGTTTATTTGTATTTTTTGTATTTTTATGTACTTGTGTGAATTTGTGTGTATTTTCGTTTATTTATATGTATCTTTGTGTATTTTTGTGTATTTAGTGTATTTTCTTGTCTATCTGTGTCTGTCTATTTCTTTCTGTGTATTTCTATGTTTTTCTATGTGAGAAAGATCCGACTCTGTGGTGAAAAAGCTCCTATTCTGTCATGAAAAAGTTAAGACTCTACTGTTGTAAAATTTTACGGTATTATATCGGTAATTAATCGGAATTTGTTCGTTATTTGATGTTTTTTTTTACATTTATGAGATCGGTATTTAATCGGTATTTGATCTGTTTTTGGTCGCTAACTGATTGGTATTTGATCGGTTTTTGATCGGTTGTTGATGGATATTTGATCAGTGCTTGATCGGTTTTGATCGTTTTTTTTTATCGTTATATGATCAATATTTGAACGATTTTCGATCGGTTTTGGTCGGTATTTGATCAGTATTTGATCTTTTTTATCAGTATTTAATCGGTATTTAATCGGTATTTGATCGGTTTATCATCGATATTTGATAGGTATTTGATCGGTGTTTGACCTGTATTTGAGCGGTTTTTGATCTATATTTGATCGATATTTGATCGGTATTTGAACTGTTTTGATCCGTATTTGAATGTTATTTGATCGGTATTTGATCGATTTTTGAGCAGTATTTTAACGGTGTTAGATAGTTATTTTATCCGTTTTTGATAGGTACTTGATCCGTTTTTGATCGGTATTCCATCGGTATTTCATCGGTCTTTGATCTGTTTTTGAATGCTTTTATCGGTTTTTGGTCGGTAATTAATCGGTATTTGGTTGATATTTTATCGATATTTGATTGTTTGAATCTTTATTCGATCGGTTTTTGCTTGGTTTTTGTTCGGTAATTGATATGTATTTGATCGGTATTTGAACGGTTTTTAATCAGTGTTTGGTCGATATTTTGATCATTATTTGAATGGTTTTGATAGGTATTTAATCATTATTTGATCGGTTTTTAATTGGTATTTGGTCTATATTTTGATCGGTATTTGATCGGTTTACGATAGGAACTTGATCGGTTTTTGATTGGTAATTCATTGGGATTTGATCGGTTTTTGATCGTTTATTATAGGTGTTTGACAGTTATTTTATCGGTATTTAATCGGTATTAATTGGTGTTTGAACGGTGTTTGATCATTTTTTATCGTTATTTGATCTGTTTTTGATCGATATTTGATCACTTTTGATATAAAGTTGAGAGGTTTTTGATCTGATTTTGATCGGTATTTGACCGGGATTTGATCGGTATTTGATAGGTTTTGATCGGTTTTTGACTCTTATTTGATCGGTATTTAACGGGTTTTTGATCGCCTTTTGATTGGTAAGTGATCGTCGTTTGATTGGTTTTGATCGGTTTTTGATCGGTATTTGATCGTTGTAAATAAGTTTCGATCATTAGTTGAAAAAAATCTGAATCTCGTGAAAAAGATCCGACTTTGAGGTGAAAAAGTTATGACCCTATAATAAAAAAAGTTACAACTTTGCCGAGAAAAAGTTCAGACACTGTCGTAAAAAAAAACTTCCGACTTTGTCTTAAAAAGTTTAGATTATGTTTTGAAAAGTTCTGACTTTCTCATGAAAATAATTAATTCTGTTGTGAAAAAGTTCCCACTCTGTCGTTAAAAAGTTATGATTGTCGTGAAAAATTTGCTGCTTTGTTGTGAAGAAATTCCGACTATATCGTAAAAAAATTCTGACTCTGTCGTGAAACAATTTAAATTCTGTGTAGAAAATTTCTGACTCTGTCGTTAAAAGGTTAATATTCTGTCGTAAAAATGTCCCGACTATGTCATAAAAAAAGTTCCGACTCTACAGTGAAAAATTTCCAACATTATTGTGAAAAAAATCCGACTATGTCGTGAGAGTGTTCCAACTTTCTCTTGAAAAAGATCCGACTCTTTCGTGAAAAAGTTTCGATTCTATCGTGAAAACGTTCCGTCTCTATGATGAAAAAATTCCGAATCTGTGGCTAAAATGCTCCTTCTCTGTCGTGAAAAAGCTAAGACTCTCGTAAAAAAGTTCCAACTCTTACAAAACTCTGTCGTGAAAATTTTCCGACTTTGTTTTTGTTAAAGTTCCGGTAATAAATCGGTAATTAAACGGCATTTGTTTGTTATTTGATTGGTTTTGAACGTATGAGATTGGTATTCCATCGGTATTTGATATGTTTTTGATCGGTATTTGATCGTTTTTTTGCCGTTAACTGATCGGTATTTGATCTGTATTTGATAGGTATTCGATCGGTGTTTGATCTGTATTTGATCGGTTTTTTATCTTTATTTGATTGGTTTTTTATCGGTATTTGATATATATTTGAAGGATTTTGATCAGTATTTGATCGTTATTTGATCGGTATTTGATCGATTTTTGAGCGGTATTTGATTGTTGTTAGATCGGTATTACATAGGTTTTTGATAAGTACTTGATCGGTTTTTGATCGGTATTTGGTTGATATTTGATCGGTATTTGATTGTTTTTATCTTTATTTGATCGGTTTTTAATCGATATGAGATCGGTTTTTGATCGGTAATTGATCTGTATTTGATCGGTTTTTGATCTATATTTGCTAGGTATTTGATCAGTATTTAATCTGTATTTGGGCAATTTTGATCGGTTTTTAATCGTTATTTGATCGGTATTTGATCTTTTTTTAATCGGTAATTGATAAATATTTTGATTGGTATTTGATCGGTTTTTGATAGGTACTTGACGGTTTTTGACCATCGGTCTGTGATTGGTTTTTCATCGTTTTTCATATGTAGTTGACAGGTATTTTATCGGTATTTGGTCGGTATTGATTGATGTTTGATCGGTTTTTGATTGTTTTTTTTTTATAGTTATTTGATTGGTTTTTGATCGGTATTTGATCGATTTTTGATCGATAATTGAGCGGTTTTTGATCGGTTTTTGATCGGTATTTGATCGGGTTTTGATCGGTATTTGATAGGTTTTTGATCGGTTTTTGATCGGTATTTGATTGGTATTTGGTCGGTTTTTGATCGCTTTTTGATCGGTATGTGAACGTGGTTTGATTGGTTTTGATCGGTTTTTGATCAGTATTTGATCGTTGAGAATAAGTTCCAATCCTTAGGTGAAAAAGTTCTGAATCTGTCTTGAAAAGGTCAGACTCTGTCGTGAAAAAGTTTCAACTATGTCGTTAAAAAATTCAAACTTTGTCGTGAAAAAGTTTAGACTCTGTCTAGATAAAATTCTGACTCTGTCTTGAAAAAGTTCAGATTCTTTCGTATAAAAGTTCAGACTCTCTCTTTAAAAAGTTCCGACTCTGTCGTGAAAAAATTATGACTGTCGTGAAAAATTTGCGACCCTGTTGTGAAGAATTTCCGATTCTATCGTGAAAAAGTTTCGACTCTGTCGTGAAAAAGTTCCAATTCTGTAGTGAAAAAGTACCGACTCTGTCATTAAAAAGTTAATATTCTGTCGTGAAAATGTTCCGGCTATGTCATAAAAAAGTTCCAACTCTATCTTGAAAAAATTCAGACTTTATCGTGAAAAAGTTCAGACTCTGTCGAAAAAAAGTTTGAACTATGTCGTGAGAGTGTTCCAATTTTGTCTTGAAAAAGATCCGACTCTCTTGTGAAAAAGTTCCAATTCTGTCGTGAAACGTTCCTTCTCATTAATGAAAAAATTCCGACTCTGTCGTTTAAAAGCTCCTTCTCTTTCGTAGAAAAGTTAACTCTCGTGAAAAAGTTCCGACCCTGTTGTGAAAAACTTATATCTCTGTCTTGAAAAAGTTTCGACTCTGTTGTTGTAAAAGTTCCGGTAGTAAATCAGTTATTTATCGTAATTTGATCGCTTTTTGATCAATTTTTGATCGGAATGATATCGGTATTTGATCGGTATTTGATTGGTTTTTGGTAGTAACTGATCGGTATTTGATTGGTATTTGTTCGATTTTTGATCGGTTATTGATCGGTATATGATCAGTGCTTGATCGATTTTGATCGGCTTTTGATCGGTATATGATCGTTACTTGAGCGATTTTTGAATCGGTATTTGATCGGTATTTGATCTTATTTGATCGGTATTTCATCGGTATTTGATCGGTTTTTCATCGGTTGTTGATCGGTATTTGATAGGCATTTGATAGGTATTTGATCTGTATTACATCATTTTTCTATATTTGATCGGTATTTGATCGGTATTTGAACGCTTTTGATCCGTATTTGATTGTTAATTATCGGTATTAGATCGGTTTTTGAGCGGTACTTGATCGGTGTTAGATCGTTATTTCATCGGTTTTTGATATGTACTTTATCGGTTTTTGATCGGTATTTCATCGGTATTTCATCGGCCTTTGATCGGTTTTTGAACGTTTTTTATCAGTATTTGATCAGTAATAGATCAAAATTTGGTTGATATTTGATCGGTTTTTGATTGTTTTTATCTAAATGCAATGGATTTTTAATCGGTGTTTAATCGGTTTTTGATCGGTAATTGATCTGTATTTAATCAATTTTTTATTTATATTTGCTAGGTATTTGATCAGTATTTGATCGGTATTTGAACGATTTTGCTCGGTATTTATTTGTTATTTGATCGATATTTGATAGGTTTCTAAAGGGTATTTGATCGATATTTTGATCGATATCTGATTGGTTTTTGATAAGTACTTGACGGTTTTTGATCGGTAATTGATCGGGATTTCACCGGTCTTTGATCTTTTTTTAATCGTTTTTTATATGTAATTGACAGGTATTTTATCAGTATTTAGTCGGTTTTGATTGGTGTTTAATCGGTTAATAATCATTTTTTATCGTTGTTTTATTGGGTTTTGATCGGTATTTGATAGATTTTTGATAGATAAGTGCGCAGTTTTTGATCGGTTTTTGATCAGTATTTGATCGGAATTTGATCGGTATTTGATAGGTTTTTGATCCAAATTTGATATGCATTTGATCGGTTTTTGATCGGTATTTTATCGGGTTTTGATCGGTGTTTGATAGGGTTTTGTTTGGCTTTTGATCGGTATTTGATCGCTGTTTGATAGTTATTTGAACGGTTTTGATCAGTATTTGATTGTTATTTGATCAGTATTAGATCGGTATTTGGTCAGTATTTAATCGCTTTTTTGAGGATTTTGATAGGTACTTGATCGATTTTTGATCGGTATTTCATCGGTCTTTAATCGGTATTTGATCGTTTTTATCTTTTTTTATTAGTATTTTATCAGTATTTGGTCGGTATTTGAATGGTATTTGGTCGGTATTTAATCGTTTTTATCTTTATTTTATCTGTTTCTGATCGGTATTTTATCGTTTTTTTTCTATCGGAAATTGATCTGTTTTTCATTGGTTTTTGATTGGAACTTAATCGGATTTGGATCAGTATGTGATAGTTTTTTTCGGTTTTTAATCAGCATTTAGTTGGTATTTGATTGGTTTTTGAACGATTTTTGATCACTATGTTATCGTTTTTCATTGGTTTTTGATTCGTTTTGATTGGTTATTGATTGGTATTTTATCGTTGTGAAAAAGCTCCAAATCTGTCGTGAAAAAGTTCTAACTCTGACGTCAAAAAGATCCGACTCTGTCGTGAAGAAGTTCCGACTCTCCCGTGAAAAAGTTATGACTCTTTGGTGAAAAATTTCCGACTCTTTCGTGAAAAGTTCCGACTCTGTCTTGAAAAAGTTCAGATTCTGTCGTGAAAAAGTCCCGACCTTGTCGTGAAAAAGTTCGAACTCTCTCGTTAAAATGTTCCGACCCTCACGTGAAAAAGTTCCTATTCTCTCGTAAAAAATTTGCGCCTTTGTTGTGAAAAAGTTCCGACTGACTCGTAAAAAAGTTCCCACTCTGTCGTCAAATGGTTTCAATTCTGTAGTGAAAACGTTCCGACTAAGAAGTTTTCTACTCTATCGAGAAAAATTTCCGACTCTGACGGGAAAAGTTTCGACTCTGTCGAGAAAAAGTTCAGACTATGTCGTGAGAGTGTTACAACTTTGTCTTTAAAAAGATCTGACTCTCTAGAGAAAAAGTTCCGATTCTGTCGTGAAACGTTCCTTTTCTATAGTGAAAAAGTTCCGACTCTTTCGTGAAAAGCTCCTACTCTGTCATGAAAAAGTTAAGACTGTTGTTGTAAAATTTCAGGTATAATATCGGTTAATCGGAATTTGTTCGTTATTTGATCGGTTTTTTGACAGTTATGAGATCGGTATTTGATCGTTATTTGATCGGTTTTAGGTCGTTAACTGATCAGTTTTGGTCGGTATTTGATCAGTATTTGACCTTTTTTGATTAGTATTAAACCTTGGTCGGTTTTTGATCGTTATGTGTTCGATATTTGAAAGATTTTCGATTGTTTTGGTCGGTGTTTGATCAGTATTTGATCTTTTTTTATCATTATTTAATCGGTATCTAATCGGTATTTGATCGGTTTTATCGGTATTTGCTAGGTATTTGATCGGTATAGTAGCTGTATTTTAGCAGTTTTCGATCTATATTTGATCGATATTTGATATGTATTTGATCGGTATTTGAACGGTTTTTATCCGTAGTTGATTGTTACTTGATCGGTATTTGATCAATTTTTGAGCGGTATTTCATCGGTGTTAGATCGTTATTTTATTGGTTTTTGATAGGCACTTGATCGGTTTTTGATCGGTATTTGATCGTTATTTCATTGCTCTTTGATCGGTTTTTGAAAGTTTGTTATCGGTACATGATTGGTAACTCATCGGTATTTGGTTGATATGTGATCGATATTTGATTGTTTGTATCTTAATTTGATCGTTTTTTTGGTATTTGATTTTCTTTTATCGATAATTTATCTGTGTTTGATCGCTTATATATAATATATATATATATATATATATATAATATAATAATAATAATAATATATATATATATAATATATAATATATATATATATAATAATAACATAATAATATAATAATAATATATACCAATATGTAATATATATATAGATAGGTATTTGATCAGTATTTGATCGGTATTTGAACGGTTTTGATAGGTATTTATTAATTATTCGATCAGTATTTGATCGATTTTCAATCGGTATTTGGTCGATATTTTGATCGGTATTTGATCGGTTTTCGATAGGTACTTGATCGGTTTTTTGATTGGTAAGTGATCGGGATTTCATAGGTCTTTGATCAGTTTTTGATCGTTTTTTACAGGTTTTTAACAGGTATTTTATCAGTATATAATCGGTATTTATTGGTGTTTGATCGGTTTTGATCTTTTTTTATCGTTATTTGATCGGTTTTTGATCGGTATTTCATCAGTTTTGATATAAAGTTGAGCGGTTTTTGATAGGTATTTCGCCGGGTTTTGATCGGTATTTAATAGGTTTTTGATCTGTTTTTGACGGGTATTTGATCGGTATTTGATCGGTTTTGGTTCGCTGTTTGATTGGTATGTGATCGTTGTTTGATTGGTTTTTGATTGGTTTTGATCGATTTTTCAGACTCTGTCGTGAAAAAGTTTCAACTCTGTTGTGAAAAAGATCCGACTTTGTCGTGAAAAAGTTACGATACTGTCGTGAAAAAGTTCAGACTTTGCCGAGAAAAAGTTAAGACCCTGTCCTGAAAAAATTCCGGCTTTGTCTTGAACAAGTTCAGGTTCTTTCGTGAAAAGTTCCGAATCTGTCATGAAAAAGTTCCAATTCGTTCGTGAAAAATTTCCGACTCTGCCGTTAAAAAGTTATGATTCTGTCGTTTAAAATTTGCTGCTTTGTCGTGAAGAAATTCCGATTCTATCGTGAAAAAGTTCTGACTTTGTCGTGAGAGTGTTCCAGTTTTGTCTTGAAAAAGATCCGACTCTCTCGTGAAAGAGTTTCGATTCTGTCGTGAAAACCTTCCTTCTCCATAATGAAAAAGTTCCGACTCTGTCGTTTAAAAGCTCCTACTCTGTCGTGAAAAAGTTAAGACTCCCCCTGAAAATGCTCCGACCATGTTGTGAGAAAGCTATAACTCTGTCGTGAAAAAGTTCCGACTTGGTTTTTGTAATAGTTCTGGTATTAAATCGGTAATTAATCAGCATTTGTTTGTTATTTGATCGGTTTTGTTCGGCATGAGATCGGTATTTCAACGGTATTTGATGTTTTTGAACGGTTTTTGGTCGTTAACTGATCGGTATTTGATCGATTTTTGATCGGTTATTGAACGGTATTTGATCTGTGCTTGATCGGTTTCTGAAAATTATATGATCGGTATTTGAACGATTTTGAAAGGTTTTTGATCGATATTTGATCGGTATTTGATCTTTTTTGTTCAGTTTTTGATTGGTATTTAATCGCTATTTTATCATTTTTTCATCGGTAATTGATCGGCATTTGATAGGTAATTGATCGGTATTTGAACGGTTTTGATCCGTATTTGATTGTTATTTGATCGGTATTTGATCGATTTTTGGGTGGTATTTGATCGGTGTTAGACTGGAATTATATCGGTTTTTAATAGGTATTTGATCGGTTTAATCGGTACTTGATTGGTATTTGATTGATATTTGATCGGTATTTGATTATTTTTTTCTTCATTTGATCGGTTTTTAATCAACTTTCGATTATTTGATCGGTATTTGATCTTTTTAATCGGTATTTGATCGATTTTTTTATCAGTATTTGATAGTTTTTTGATAGGAACTTGACGGTTTTGATCAGCAATTGATCGGAATTTCATCGGTCTTTGGTTGGTTTTTGATCGTTGTTCATAGGTATATGACAGGTATTTAATCTCTATTTGGTCGGTATTGATTGGTGTTTGATCGTTTTTGATCGTTTTTTATAGTTATTTGCTTGGTTTTGGATCGGTATTTGAGCAATTTTTTGATAGGTTTTTTGATCGGTATTTGATCGGGTTTTAATAGGTATTTGATATGTTTTTGATCAGTTTTTGATCGATATTTGATCGGTATTTGGTCGGATTTTTATCGCTTTTTGATCGGTATATGATCGTTGCGAATAAGTTCCGATCCTTAGGTGAAAAAGTTCAGAATCTGTCGCTAAAAGTTCAGACTCTTTCATGAAAAAGTTTCAACTTTTTTTTTTTTTTTTTTTTTTTTTTTTTTTTTTACGATTCTATCTTGAAAAGTTTCGACTCTGTCGTGAAAAAGTTCCAATTCTGTAGTGAAAAAGATCCGGCTCTGTTGTTAAAAAGTTACTATTCTGTCGTAAAAATGTTCCGACTATGTCATAAAAAAGTTCTTACTCTACCGTGAAAAATATCCGAATCTCTTGTGAAAAAAATTCGACTCTGTCGTGAAAAGTTCAGACTCTGTCGATAAAAAGGTTACACAAATACTCATAGATTACAGGAAAATACAAACAAATAAACGAAAATAAATGAAAATACACACAAATACACACAAGTACCAACAAAACACAAAAATACACTAAAATACACCAAAATACACACAAATACATAAAATTTCAGAAAAATGCTCACAAATACACGATAGTACAAAAAAAATAACACAAATTCACAAAAGTACATAAAACTACACAAATGCATAAAAAAGATAGAAAATACACATAAATACACATAAATACACAAAAATACACGCAAATACACACAAATAAACAAAATACACCAAATTAACAAAGATACACCTCAACACAAAAACACAGATAAACGAAAATACACAAATACACAAAAATATGTTAAAATACAAAAAATACAGAAAAATACACATAAATACACACAAATACACAGAATACACCAAAAACACAAAAAACACAAAAAATACACACAAATACGCAAAAATACACAAAAATAAAAAAGCATACTACACAAAAATTTACAAAAATACACAAATATTCACTCAAATAAACAAAAAATCACAAATACAGGAAAAAATCGAAATACATGAAAGTACACAAAAATAAACACAAATGCACAAAAATACACAAATTACACAAAAATACACAGATACACACGAAAATACACAAAAGTACACAAAAATACAAAAAATACACAAAAAGACACCCAAATACAAAACGATACACAAAATAAACAAAATACACAAAAACACCCAACTACACAAAAATAAACAAAATACACAAATAAACACAAGTACACATTAATTCAAAAATATACACAAATACACACAAATACACACAAGTACACAAAAATACACACAAATTTACACAACCACACAAAATTACAGAAAATACAAAAAAATACACGAAAATAAACGAAAATACACAAAATATACATAAATGCAGAAAAATACACAAAAATACACAAACTACCAAAAATATACACAAATACCCCAAGTACGCAAAAAACACAAAAATACACTTAAATACACAAATTACACACAAATATAGAAAAATACAGAAAAATACACACAAAATACACAAAAATACACGATAATACCCAAAATTCACAAAAATATAGAAAGGTAAACAAAAATACACAAAACTACACAAATACACATAAAAATATACACAAAACACCCAAAAGGCAGAAAACACACACAAATACACCCAAATACACATAAATACACAAAAAACACACAAATACAAAAAAACAT
Source organism: Trachelipus rathkii (assembly GCA_015478945.1). Lineage (NCBI taxonomy): Eukaryota > Metazoa > Arthropoda > Malacostraca > Isopoda > Trachelipodidae > Trachelipus > Trachelipus rathkii. The sequence continues at coordinate 2,832 of JABUQX010110473.1, read as the reverse complement.
ATACACAAAACATGTACGCATAAATACACACAAGTATATAAAAATACAGAAAAACACAAAAATACACACAAAATACACAATAAAACGCAAAAATACACATAAGTTTACACAAATACACAAAAATACACTATAAAACAAAAATACACACAAGCACACAAAATGCACAAAACACACAAGATTAAACAAAAATACACGAAAAGACAGAAAATTCACACAATTACACCGAAATACACATAAATACATAAATAAACACAAAAATACACAAGTTACAGGAAAATACACATTAATATCAGCAAGTACACAAAAAACAAAAATACACGCAAATACACACGAATACACAAAGGTGCACAAAAATACATACAAGTACACAAAACACAGTAAAATACACATTATTGCACAAAAGTACACAAAATTACACATAAATACACAAATACAAACAATAATACACAAAAATACTTTAAAGACACAAAAATGCACACAAATACACACAAGTACAAACAAACACATATATAACAGAAATACACACAAATGCACAAAAATTAACAGAAATACAAAAAAAATACATCAAAACACAAAATACACACAAAAATACACAAAAATACACACAAATACACAGAATTACACAAAAATACATAAAATACACACAAATACACAAAACTTTGCATAATACAAAAAATAATCATAAATACACACCATAAAACAAAAATACACAAAAATTAAAAAATATGTACAAAAATACACAAATACACAAAAAAAAAAAGAATGCACGAAAATACAGAAACAAACAAACACACAAATACACGTAAATACACTAAAATACACGCAAATACACAAAAATATACAAATATATACAAAAATACACACAAGTACATAAAATTACATAAAAATACACAAAAATACAAAAATGTACAACTAAAACACAAAAACAGAAAAATACACACAACTACACGAATATACAAAAAATACGCAGAAATACACATAAGTACACAAAAATACACAAATACAAACAAAAATACACAAAAATACTTTAAAAGAAACAAAAATACACACAAAAACACACAAGTACAAAAATACATATATATTTAAAAAAATACAATACACAAAAATTAACAGAAATACTCAAAAATACATCCAAACACAAAAATACACACATATACACAAAAATATACAAAAAATACACATAATTACAGAGAAATACATGAAATATAAACAAAAAACGAAAATCAAGGTACTTGGAGTACCGGAAGGTTAGTGCAGATGCGCAGATGAGACCAAAGATGCGCAAAGGAGTTAAACAGGAGCGCGCAGATGCGCAGGCAGGTGCGCAAGTAAAGTGCAAGGGTTCACATTATCAGTCAGAAATACACAAAAAGACACAAAAGAACACAAAAATACACAAAATTTACAAAAAAAATAAACAAAAAGACGCTCAAATGCACAAAAGTGCACAGAAATACACAAAATAAACACAATTAAACAAAAGTACACACAAATACGCAAAGTAAACAAATACACAAAAATACAGGAAAATGAGACATTAAATGCACGAGAAGATCTATGAAATGCACAAAGATAAGCGAGACACAAAGTACACAAGGCTATGTCCAAATGCACAAAAGAAACACTGAAACACCGTGCAAAGTACGAAGAATGCGCAGTGTACCAAAGATTAAACAATTCACTGGAAATGCACAAAAGTACAAAAATGCACAAAATAAATAAAACAAGAAATAAAATATGCGATGACTTGGTGTTTGCATGATGTATAAATTGTGTACGATTATACGTTGTTGAGATAGAAAAGATCCCATATTGCTCTTGCAATGTCCCCTTTCCCTTTGCATAACATGTATACCGCGATAGCCCAGTCAAACCAATGTGTATATATATAGTATAATATTTATATGAGGAATATATGAAGCTTTGTAGTAAGCACCAATGAGAATTCATTTTACGAGCATTACTCTTAAAATAAATAAATCACTGGTGACTGCTATGACCGCTCCATTATTATTATTATTATTATTATTATTTATTATTATCCTTATTATGTGTGTATTATTATTATTATTATTATTATTATTATTATTATTATTATTATTATTATTATTATTATTATTATTATTATTATTATTATTATTATTATTATTATTATTATTATTATTATTATTATTATTTGTTAAAGCGATTTGTTTTTCAAAAAGGGAACTGCGTGTTATTATATATATATATATATATATATATATATATATATATATATATATATATATATATATATATATATATATATATATATATATATATATATATATATATATATATATATATATATATATATATATATATATATATATATATATATATATATATATATATATATATATGTTTTTTTTTTTTTTTTTTACGTTCTTTGGTGAAGTTTTGTTAATAATGAAAAAAAAAGTAAAATTTACCCTATGGAAGAGAAGTTAAGTTATTCAATATTTACAGTATTGGTGAAGCTCGATAAATTTTTAATTCTTTTATTTTTAATTTTTATTTATATTTTAAGTTTTTTTAAACAATTTTATTTAATTATTAACTGTATTGGTGCTAAAAAAAAATGTTCTAGATTATTCTTCAATATTTTAATTATTGTTATTTATGTTTCTTATGGTATTTAATTACATTACATTAAAACAAAAAGGAATTAAATATTTGTCAACCAGTGTGTGTTAAATTCAATAACTACTTGCGGGAGGTAACATAAATCATTATTTTTAATTTGAAATTTGATTACCTTAGGTTGGGTTACGTTATGTAACGTTATGATTAAGTCAGGTTAGGTTTGGT
>JABUQX010110472.1:27500-30000 GCA_015478945.1 Trachelipus rathkii | reverse complement strand
AACCTCCATATCCATCGAATCTTCGCTTGTAGTATTGGTAATGCCAGTTGATATTTCATAACCAAAAAAGTCATCGGCACTACTTTCCGGCACTACTTTCAGAAACTGAATAATCAGTCATGCTATTTTTGCTATCTTTTTGGAGGCCTTATAGAATTTACCAGATTTCTTAAGCCTCCTTTCGTCCTTGCTGTAGTTTTGATGTCATAGTTAAAGAATTGATAGCCCACTTTAACTTAGAATCTCGGATTGACCGAAGCTAATATTGCTAGTTTAGTTTCATGGCATATATCCAGATTGAGAAACTTACGAAACCTATTTTGAAACACGCGCTTTGAAATGATCAAAAGTGGCTGCAATACTGATGGGCTCATTATAAGGCGATTAACTTTTTTTAATCAAACTGCAGAAGATTTGCAACAAAGCTCAATAGAACATGCAAGTTCAAATTATATATAATATATATATATATATATATATATATATATAATATATATATATATATATATAATATATAATATAATATATATATATATATATATATATATATATATATATATATATATATTATATATATATATTATATATATATTATATATAGTTTAATATATATTAAATATATATATTATATATATAATATATAATTATATATATATACTATATTAATTTATATATATATTATTATATATATAATATTATTATAATATATATTATTATATATATAATATATATAGATATTATATATATTTATTATATAAATATAATATATATTATATGTGATATATATATATATATATAATAATATTTAATATATATATATATATATATATATATTATATTATATATTATACTAAAATTACAACTTACAAACAGCTCCAGGAACAGGTCAAGACGCCTGTCAAAGGGGCAGAGCTCTTCTCAATCTTCCTCTATCCTCCAGGACTCCCTCTTCTCTTCTCCAGCATTCCATGTCTTCTCAATGAGTCCTCCACCTATGTCTCCACTCCCATCTCCTCATGGTCTTTCAGTATGGGGTACCCTGCTCTTACAGCTTCCCCATACTGAGCTATTCTATTTGTTATCTCCTGTACATTTCCTCCTCCTCTTCTAAATACTCCAGTTTCCTTGTCTCTCTCTCTCTTAGAGTCTTTCCGCCTATTGTGCTCAAATCGTATATCTCCGCCCACTGTTTTCACTATCTTCTCTTGTGGTCGTACTTCATGTCTCTGCCCCATATAGTAGAATCGGTGTTAACACCTCCCCGAAAATCACCCTTTTCACCTATATACCCATTTGTCTATTTTTCAATATTAGGTACCCCTCTCTTACAGCTTCCCATACTGAGCTATTTCTACTTGTTATCTCCTGTACATTTCTCTTTTTCCATCTCCTCTTCCGATACTCCACTAAGTGTATTTGCATTTTTCTGCCACTCTATATCTCAGTTCTCCACATCTAACTGATCAGCTCTCCTCTTCCTTTCTCCCCTAACTACCCACAATGATCTCAGTCTTTTATGTGTTCATAGTCAGACCAGACCGGCCTCTCTAAGCCTATTTGCAAAACATGTCACCACCTCTCTCAGCCTATTTCTCTTCGCTCCAGCATGCCAAGTCATCTGCTCATGCCAGAATATCAGTCCTAATCTTCCTAATATCCTCTCTCACCTTCTTTTATTACTACATCCCAGATATGCTACAACAAAATAGGTGACAACACCTTCCGCTGTTTGACTCCGGTTCTCACTAAACCATTCCTTATTCTCATATTCTGTTCTTACATTAAATTTGCTATTCCTGTACAAACCTCTCCAGGGCTCCTCTCAAATTTTTATCCACTGCATATTCTCTCTCTAGCACTCTCCATAGTCCCTTCCTAGGCACTGAATTAAAAAGCTTTTCTTAGAACTATGAAAGCTACATATGCTCGTTTATTATATTCCCATACCTTTCTAACGTAATTCTCAAGGCGAACAAGAGATCCGTCGAGCTTCTATTCTTTCTATGTCCATGCTGCTCTTCCCCCAGTCTGGGTTCTACTGTCATTCTCAGCGTTTTCTCTAGTATTCTCTCTTTATGCCAAGTGTTCCAACAAAAATGTTACCCTGTAGTTGTTACACTCCCCTGTATCTTTTTTCACTTATATATATTGGAACTGCATGATTGACTTTCCCACCCCTCTGGTACTTCGCTCTCGTTCCAATACCTATTGAACAATTTCAGAATTTTCTTTCCATTTTTTTCCTCCTCTTTTGTTAGTTCTATATGTATCCCATCTTCTGATCTTCATTGTTCTCAGAGTCTCCTCCCCAATCTTCTCTCTCCCCTCCTTCACTATCGCTCTCCTCCATCACCCACTGCTCATTCACATTTAACGTTCTCTGAAGTATTCGTTTATTTTCTGTTGTCTGTTGATCTCACAAATTCACACTTGCTTATCCTTTATATTGAACACTTTTTCTCTTTGATCCTCTAACCGTTTTTTGTCAGTCTAAAAATCC
>JABUQX010110472.1:17500-22500 GCA_015478945.1 Trachelipus rathkii | reverse complement strand
TTTATAAAATAATAATAACATTGATTCTCAATTCTTGTCTATACTGGGAATTACTTTTTGACCTGGTATTAGTCTTTAATAATCACCCTGGCTACAAGAAGGCTTATCTAAATTAGGCCTTAAATTAGGCCTACGTAGTTTCTTTCAAGCACATTTTAACAGCAAAGAGGTCAGTTTGGAAATTATTTGACCTGGTATTTTAGGCCTAAATCGCTCCGGGGTACAAAAAGGCTTATCCAAAATTTAGGCCTAAAGTAGTTATTTTCAACACATTTTACAGAAAGAGGTCAAGTTTCGTATCTATAAGGAGTGGCGGCGTTGTTTTGTGTTTTTCTCGTGTTGGATTGTTCAATGTACAATAGATAATATACATAATTATATAAGAAAATCTGATTAAATTTAAGAAACTATTGAAATATTTTTTAGCTTAACATTGACGAATAATAATAAATGTAGTGAATAATTGTTATTTGTTAAATAAATACCTAGATGATTTTTAAATAAAACTACATGTTTGTTAGCAGAGAAGAACTTATTTTGTTATTTTTTCTTATTACATGGCAAAAGATGATGTAAGCAGTAAAGTCTAATAGAACAACGTGGATAGCTTGGTGTAGAGGTGCTAGGGGTTTGCCTTACTGACTGTTTTACTGATTTATTGCTTAAGGTACGTAAAATATGTTTTTAATAACATTTCATAAAATTAAAGTAAAACATTAATTTTAAAACTTGGATAGTTATAAAATTTATAGATATAAAGTATTAACAGTTAATATTAAATTCTTTGTTCAACAGAGATAATGAGTTATTATAGAAGTTTTAAGAAACTTTGAAATAATTTTTTTAAGTTATAATTGAATGAGTAAAATAAATGTACGTGTTTATTTGTCTGTCTCTTTGTACGTGTATGTGTGTGTGTGTGTAATGTGTGTGTCGTGTGTGCGTGTTAATAATTGTAGATTGGATCAATATAAATAACAGCTAGTATAATAATAAAAATAATAATACAAATAAAATAAAAATAATAATAAAATAAAATAATAAAAAATTAAAATAAAATAATAAAAATAATAATAATATACAATAAAATAATAAAAATAAAAATAATAATAAACAAATAATAATAATAATAAAAATATATAATAAATACAAAGTAATTAAACAAAATAAAAATATAAAGAAAACTAATGTTAATAAATATATGAAGTTATAAGCAAGTAAAGCATACTGAGTTAAAGAGTAAAACAGTAAAGCTAATATGAGTTAAAGCGTAAAGGCATATGAGTTAAAGCAGTAAAACAGTAAAGCATATGAGTTAAAGCAGTAAATCAGTTAAAACAAAAGCCTACTAATCCTCTGTTGCTAGGCACAGCGTTATTGTTTACTTTTTATGCTTAAGGTATTATGTATGACATAGATGTTATAAATCTATGAGTAAGCAGTAAAGCAGTAAAGCAGTAAAACAAAGCCTACTAATCCCTTTGTTGCTAGGTAACAACTCTATTGATTTACTGTTTTTACTGTTTTTACTGTTTGTAATGTATATGTTTTTAATAAAATTTCGTAGAATTGTAGTAAATAAAATGTTTATTTATCAGACACTACTCTGGGTTTTTCTTCTTACATACATTTTTAAAATTTATAAATTAAAAGTATTAAGTAAAAATATAAAAGAAAAATATGTTAAAAATTATGAGTTAATAAGTAGTAAATCAGAAAGCTGTAAAACAAAACCTTACTATTCCTCTGCTGCTAGGCAATTGGAGCTATTGATTTACTGTTTTCTGCTTTAAGTTTATGTACGTATATGTTAAGTATGATCATAGTATTATTTGAAAGAATTGCTTTGAAAATTTACATTGATATACAACTATGAAATATGTGTTAAATAATAATAAAATAAAATTAATAATAATAATAGGTCTGTAATGAGTTACAGTTTTAAGGATGCAAAAATGTTTTTAATAAAATGTTTAAGTATGAAATAAAATGAAGTGACTCATAGTAATATATATTTTCGTTGCGGGCGGATATGCGCCTGCGGAGCACGCGGCGGGCGGCGTACGCGGAAAGTATTGCGGCCTGGCGGAACACGCGGCTGGCGGGAACGCGAACGGTTCGCACCTGCGGGTGCCGGGCTGATGTCCTTTGTTGGCAGAGGGGCGCATGCTGCGGCCGGTGGTCCGCTTCTGGCTAGGGGAAGACATTATTTAGCGTTGTTCTTAATTGATGTAGGGCAGGTAGGTTAGAAAAGGCTAGAAAATGCTAACTCGTAGTAGGAAGGATCCTAGCAACTTATAATATAGCACCAATCGACTCCTCATACCTTATAACCTAGGGGTAGACACCATATTAGGGCTTGTTCTATGATCAGGGTAGGTTAGAAAAAGCTAACTCATAACTAAGGAAACCATCCCTCATGCAACTTGTAATATACACATTCGATTCTCCATACTTATAACCTAGGGGTATGACATCAATAATAGGTCTATTTCTAGGCTCAGGGGTTGGGAACCGAATCAAGTTGAACCATCATAATCTGAGTCATCAAGATGAAACGCCAAGAATGTCGGCAACAAGATGAACCATGCAATAAGGTGGTATCAAAGATGACGTCATAAAAGATGAACCATCAAAGATGACCATCATAGATGGAACCGCCAGATGGTCGCACCAAGATGAAACATCATATAGGTGGTAATCAAGAATTGAGGTCATCAATAGATGACACACACACACATAATAACCAGCTGAGCTACAAAAGTTGAGCATCAAGTTGTAGCCGAACAAATTTGAAGCATCAAGTTGGCCATCAATGCTGAGCCAATCCAAGGATAAGTAATAAAGTTGAGGCATCAAACTTGAGGCATCAAAGTTGAGGCATCAAATATCGGTGTGTGTGTGTAATCTGTGTGTGTGAGTGTGTGTGTGTGTGTGTGTGTGTGTGGTGTGTGTGTAACGCAAGTGTACAGTGTAATCTTTGTGTGTGAGTGTAATAGTGTAAGTGTCTATGGGTAAGTGTAAGTGTTTATGGGTGAGTGTGCATGGGTTCTAAGTGTAAGTGTCTATGGGTAAGTTAAGTGTCTATGAAGTACGTTAAGTGTGGTAACAAGTTGCGAGGTGTAAGAGCGTAAGTTGAGTGTATCTGTGTGTGTGCGTGCGTCTATGGCTGGGTGTGTAAGTGTAGGTGTGTGTATGTCTAGGTATTGGGTGTATGTGTCTATGTAGGGGTGGGTGTAGGTGTATGTGTCCAGGTGTGTGTGTGTGTGTGTGTGGTGTGTGTTGCTGTTGGGTGTGTGTGTAGTGGTAAGCTGTCTATGGATTAAGTGTCTCATGGGCTGAGTGTAAAGTGTAAGTGTCTTTGGATTAGGCCGTGAAGTGTCTAAGGGTTGGGTTGTATGTGTGTGTGTGTGTGTGTGTGTGTGTGTGTGTGTGGGTAAGCGTGAGTGTGAGTGTATCTGTGTGTGTGTGTGAGCGTGAGGTAATGTGAGTGTAGGTGTGGGTGGGGGTCTGTGTGTAGATGTGAGTGTAAGTCGTATACATATATATATTTTTCGCCTACTTGAGCAAAGTGTTTTCATATATATATATTATATATATATATATATATATATATATATATATTATATATATTATATATATATTATATATATCATTGTATGTCTAGGTATGGGTGTATGTGTCTATGTATGGGTGGGTGTAGGTGTGGTTGTATGTGTTCTAAGGTTATGTGTGTGTGTGTTGTCTCTGTGGTGTGTGTAAGCGTAAGTGTGGTGTATGCTGTGTGTGAGTGTAGTGCGTCTACATCTGTGTTGTGTGTAAGCGTAAGTGTGGTGTATCTGTGTGTGGTGGTGTAAGTGCTCTATGGCTAGGGTGTGTAGGTGTAGGTGGTATGTATGTGTCTATGTTATGCGGTGGTGTAGGTGTAGCGTGTATGTGTCTAGGTATGTGTGTGTGTGAGTGTGCGTGTTTGTGTAGGTGTGAGCTAGGGCGGGTGTATGTGTGTATAAGTAGCTTAGTGTGTGTGCGTATGTGTGTATGTGTAGGTGAGAGTGTAAGTATAAGTGTCAATGGCTGGGTGTGTAAGTGTAGGTCTGTGTGTGTAGGGTACCACGTGGCGAATTCAAGAACGTTCCACGTGATCGCTTTTATATATATATATATATATATATATATATATATATATTATATATATATATTATATATATATTATAATATATATAATATATATATATATATATATGAGTATATATATAATATATATTATATACATATATATAAAAATATATATATATATATATATAATATATATATTTATATAATATATATATATATCCATATATTATATATATTATATATATATATTATATATATATATATATATATATATATATATATATATATATATATATATTATATATATATATATATAATTATTATTATTATTAATTAATTATTATTAATATTATTATTATTATTATTATTCTTATTAATTATTATTATTAGATTATTATTATTATTATTTTTATTATTATTCATTATTTTATTATTATTATTATTATTATTATTATATAAATTTGATTTTTAAAAACGTTTATTAAGACTTGAATTAAAATATTCTCTTGCAGATCTTAGTTTTTGGATCAGTGGGGCTGAAAGGCCCTGGAGCTTGCCAGAGTGGTGGTGTTCGATTCGCTACTGGGTTTAAAATTTTGACGCCAAGGTCGCTGACAGGTAGAGACGCTAAGGCGTGAGTCAGTAGTGAACGGCTAAGAGCAGATTGAAAAGGGCGGTTGGAAAGTACGTGAGTCATGACCGTGTGTGTGTGTGTGTGTGTGTGTGTGTGTGTGTGTAGGTGTGTGCTCAAGTTAGGATAGATACATACATGCGTTCAAATTAGAATAGATACATACATGCGTTCAAATTAGGAACGTTACCTACATGCGTTCAAGTTAGGAAAGATACATACAGGCGTTAAGTTAGAACGATACATACAGGAC
>JABUQX010110472.1:0-2500 GCA_015478945.1 Trachelipus rathkii | reverse complement strand
TCATTCAATTATAACTAAATTATTTCAGTTTCTTAAACTTCTATAATAAATCAATCAATTATCTTTGAACAAAGAATTTATTATTAACTGTTAAATACTTTTTGTTTGTAAATTTATAACTATCAAGTTTTTTAAAATATTTATAACTAAAATGTTATTAAATTTAATTAGAAACATATTTTACGTACGCTTAAAAGCAATAAATCAAGTAAAATCAGTAAGGGCAAACCCGCTAGCAGCCTCTAGCACCAGCTATGCACTTTTTGTTCTTTGCCTTTTGCTTTCCATCCTCTTTTGCACATATATTTGTCTTCATTGGCACAAAAGGGGTACGTTGCTTTCATAAGCATGTATTTTAATTAAATCATTCTAGTATTTAATTAAAATAAACAATTATTCATTACATTTATATTGTGCGGCTCATGTTAATAAAAATATTTGCAAAGATTTTTAAATTATTAAAATTTGTTTATTATCATTAAAATTTTGTGATCCGCATTCGCAATGCAACACGAGAAAACACAACAACGCCGCACTCCTCTACGATACGAAATGTAACTCTTTCTGTAAAATGTTTGAAATAATACTTAGGGCCTAAATTTTTGGCTAAGCCTTTTGTACCCGGAGCGATTAGGCTATACCAGGTCAAATATATTTTCAAACTGACCTCTTTCTGTAAATTGTGTTGAAATAACTGAAATAACTACTTTAGGCCTAATTTAGGATAAGGCTTTTTGTAGCCAGGGCTGATTTAAGCCTAATACCAGGTCAAAGTAATTCCAGTATAGACAAGAATTGAGAATCAATGTTATTATTAATTTTATATATTTTCAAACTGAAACATGCTGGAAAGGTAAGATCCTTTAAGCAGGTAGAAGGAAATGTTTTCCTTTCTTGTGAGTGGCCGGAGTAATCTTATCTCTATTATGACCTCTCTGGCAAGTTAGGATAAGATACATACATCGTTCAAATAGATAGATACATACATGCGTTTCAAATTAGGATATGTTACCTACATGCGTTTCAAGTTAGGAAGATACATACCAGGCGTTCAAGTTAGGAAGCGATAACATAACAGGACACGGTACCTACATCACCTCATGTTAGGGAATTACCTACCAAAGGTAGGAGCCAGGTACTGCAATGAGTTTCAAGTTAATCAATACTAATCCCCACACGAAACCTTCATGAAAGGTCAATTTTCAGGCCCTTGATACGGTATGGAAGGCAAAATATCAGGTCAAAATATCAAAAACAGGGGGCTAGCGCTAAAGGGGGTCAAAGGGGGGCCTAAACTAGGGGGGAGGGTACGTACGACGTTTTGCTGCACAACCGTCTGGCGCAAGCCCTTCCTGCGATAGCGGTGGGCAAAAAAAGCTACAAGGCGCCAAAAAGCTACAAGGCAGAAAGCCACGTAGAATACAAAAGCCGGTTCGAAATCCCTTCCTACTACTAACGGGTACGACTTCCTGGAATATTTGCTTTAACGTTTGGCAGCCGCCCTGGTATCGACATACTGAAAGGTTTCTAGCGGAGAATAATGTCATGAAGAATCCAGCTGATAAAGCACAAAGCTAGTTGACTTTAAGCCAATATGAAAACGAAAACACATTGAAAACTTTAGAAAAAAATAATATAATACGTTATTGATTAGTAATTACTACTTCATTGTATCTATCGATTGGGATGTATTTTTTAGTTTTTCTACTAATAAAACCCTTAAAAACGTCGTCTGGCAAACATGATTTTTTTATTTTTTTTTCGCAAAGATTTAGGGGGGCAAGTGCCCCCCCTGCCCCCCAAAAAAAAAAAAAATATATGATATATATATATTATATATTATATATACATATATATATTAATATGTATATAATATTATATATATATTATCTTATATATATTATATTATATATATTAGTTTATAGTTTGTTTTCTTGCTGCTCGAAAAAATTGCAGTGTCGATCTTTACCTGCGTGGGCCCCCCCGCACCGCAGGGTCTGCGGGGCCGTTAGTTACGCCCCTGTATATATATATACTTATATATATATTATATATATATGATATATATATATATTCTATATAGTATATATATATCTATATATATATATATTGATATATATATATATATATATATATATATCATGGGGCGTATACAGTAGGGTAGGCAGGGTAGTAGGGCTGCTACCCAATATTTTTTAGTCTTTTTAATAAAATAATATAAATGGTAAAGTAAAATAATTATTAGAATTTATATTTGAAATTGTCTGTTTTTGTGGGTTTTTGTGTTGGTTGTGTAAAAAAAGAATACTGATTTATAAAATAAATTTAAAGAATCAACTACTTTAGTAATAACAATTTTAATAATTAAATTCAATTTGGAAATTTTCCTTCGTACTCTGTCCTAAGAGTAAATTATAAAGCTATGGGCGTACGGGTAGATCTTCATATTTCATATAAAATATATAGGAAAAGGCCAAGCGTCATACCTTGCTGTTGAGCG